>NIPQ01089405.1:0-19899 GCA_002806875.1 Lepidotrigona ventralis hoosana | reverse complement strand
AAAAGTTAATAAATTATAACGAAAATGCAGAGTGTGATTAAAAAAATATTTATTATCTTCGAAAATAAAAATTTGCATATCAAAACGTTTGATTTTTGTTTGACTCCAAGAGCAGAAAAAAGAAACTCTCCCTTTCAGGGTTCAAATTTTTAGAAATTTTATTAATTTCTCTACCCTCTCGTTTTGTAGAGCTCAATCGATTTGACAAACGAACGGCTCAGTTGTATCTGTATGTATTGGGCAACGACGTGTCGTAAGGAGTCGAGTCAAATCCTACGTACTTGTTGTTCTTCTTATGCAGCAAGCCACCAGTTTGCGGATCTGTTTTGAAATATATCACTCTTCGAATGCCAAACGGATCAACATAGCCAAAGGAACCGACGTTAGCTCCATCTGACTCTTGCTCCTCTTCGTGATATTGTCTTTTCAAGTAATACTGAAATCCGTTGGCAGTCTTATAGGTCCCGTCATATTCGGGGAACGTCGTTGGACTGTTTCGTGCTTGGAAACTCGGCTTTACACGCCCGTTTCGAGTAACAGGGAAATTGTGATACGCATCCCTAGATCGAGAGTAGTAGTCCGCTTGAGGTTTCACAGTAGTGGTGACATAGTAATCGGAACTTATATCGTTGCCTAGCAAAGGGACGACGTGTTCTGTTTCCGGTCGCCTGTGAAAAATATGTTAATTTTGTTTATTAATTTCAGCAGGCATTTTATGACACAAATTTTTAAATGTCATTGTCACATTGCGGATGCATTTCTATGCATTTGCATAAACTGTAGAAATTGAACAATACAGAACAGAAAGTATAAGATGAGTATAAAGTACAAAAATTACTTTATAATTAATTTTAATAAATAAAAATAAAACTTTAAAATAAAATTAATTTTATCGAACATTTTCTGAAAAGTAAAAAAATATTTAATTTACAAAGATACAATGAAGATATATTAAGGAAATTAATTATCCTTAAATTTTTTCATATAAATAGCAAATATTTTAGTATTTAAAATATCTATCGAAGTCAATTGGCTACAGCTTACATATTTCATTCAGTCGTTGCTTTTAATTATGCTACTCACTGTATTGATAATAATACATTCTTAAACTTGTATCCTTATTATAATAATACATTCTTAAATTTGTATCCTTATTATAATTATTTAATTATTTTAATTGTATTATACATTGTAATTATACATAATTAATTATATAATTATTTTAATCATTTATAATTACATATTGTAGTAAAAAAATATTTAATTGATAATAATACCTGAAAGGATTTGGCGGACGTGTTGGCTTTGCAAGAATTCCAGTTTGAGGAGGCACTCGTTTTGCTTCCGTTATAGCATCGTAGATTGGTCTGTTTTTGCCTACATAGACCATTTTCGACCTAATTGAAACATACAAGCATTCATATAATTAATTACATGCTCGTATTTTTGTTAATTCGTAGCAATAATAGAATAATATAACAGAATAATTTTTGATTAAATTATACTACGTACAAACATATATATATGTTTGATTTTGGAAATTCCTTCTTATTTTTTATATATATTATCATTAGAATTGCGGATTTTTATATAAATTCATATTTTGTGCAATGATAACAAATTAAATGGAAATTCGTTTCCAACACTAAATATTTTATAGTGTGTAGTGTATTTTATTTATTATTTTATATATTTTTGTATTTTGTACATTTTTCAATTTCGCATAAAAATCCGCAGTCTAATTATTATTTTCTATATGCTTTCTATATGCTTTACATATACCATAATTCTTATAATTTCTAAAAATCAAATTTAAAATTATAATTTATAATTTATATTTATAAATTATTAAATAATTTAAAATTATTAAATAATTTAAAATTATTAAATAATTTANAATTTATATTTATAAATTATTAAATAATTTAAAATTATTAAATAATTTAAAATTATTTAATAATTTAAAATTATTTAATAATTCTAAAATTATTATACGTTTTTATTATTAATTTATTTCCATTCATATTGTTGCTTCATTAGTGCATAGTAAATTAATTAATGATTATTTAACAGTATTTAATTATTATTATACAATAAATAATAACATAAATCGTAGATATTTATTGATGATCTTTTCTAACATATAAGTAATTTTATATTACTGTGCTTTTTAAAAATAATATATAATATATAATAATACTTCTAGAAGTAATGTTAAGTTCATTCAATTCTATCATGCACTATAAGCAGGGGAGCATTAGTGGAAAAATTTCTCTTATATTTATAAATGTTTTATTATATTATTTATGAGTATTTATAATTACTCTACTGTAAATTTATAATAATTATTATATTTATTAATATATATAATTATTATATTTATATTTATGTTATATTATATGTTATATTCCATGTCATATTATATGATATATTATTTATATATGTTCATACTATTATAATAATTATTATATTTACGTATATTTATTTAATAATTTTATATTTATTATAATTGTTAGTTATTATAACATTATCAATATTATTATACTTACTTATATTTATATATTACATTTGTAATTATTATAGTAAATGTTATATTTATTATTAATATTAATATTATTATTAATAATAATTTACAATCATTTTATTATAAATGTAATAATTCTATAGTTTTATAATAATTATAAATTATGTTTCATTATATTATATTATATTATATTATATTTCATTATATTATATTATATTATATTATATTTCATTATATTATATTATATTATATTTTATTATATTATTTACACTTTTTAATTATTTACATTACCTTAGAATTCGAAATCCGTTATTGTCCGCTATATAATCCTTCAGACGTAAGTATCCAAGAGGATCTAACCAACCTTCTGTACCAATAACTGTACCATCAGTTAATCTCTTTTCCTTTCTATATTGTCCATTTAATGTCTGAAAGCGAAAGAACCTTTCGGGCCCTTCGTCCGTTTGAATATGATACTGCGTATTTGGATCGAAATTCCAGCCACTTTTCTCAGCTTCTATCTCACTCGTAGATAAGCATAAAATAGAAACCTGAAACGATAGCGAAAGAACCTTTCGGGCCCTTCGTCCGTTTGAATATGATACTGCGTATTTGGATCGAAATTCCAGCCACTTTTCTCAGCTTCTATCTCACTCGTAGATAAGCATAAAATAGAAACCTGAAACGATAAAATAACAATTTTAAAACATTCTTTCTCATAGGTTGTAAATGTTGGTTTAGGTTAGGTGTACAAAATTGGCCATTGATCGATTAATCGATCAAGTACTACCAGACTTGGACACTACTTGCAATAACATTATTTGAAACGTTATTTTATTTCAAAATAGTACAATTTTCATCACTGTATTATATTATATAATAATTTTTTAATATGATATAATGATGAAAATTGTATTTAAAAAAAACGAAAGACTTAAATAAATGAAAAATACGAAATAAAATAAGCAATAATGTAATATAATATTATTATACATATATGTATAATTAATACATTATAATGTATAAATAATAATATTAAAAATAATTATTTTGAATTTGTTTGAAATATAAAATTGAAAATTGTATTTAAAAAAACGAAATAATTAAATAAATGACGAAATACGAAATAAAATAAGCAATAATGTAATATAATGTTAATATACATATATACATTATAATATATAAATAATAATATTAAAAATAATTATTTTGTGTTTGAAATATAAAATTGAAACAATTTGTCGTATTACAGTCTTACTTTTGCTGATAATATAATTTGATGCTTGTATTATTTCAAGAATTGTATCTTTCACGATATTATACTTGCTTTTTACTTGAGATTAGTATTATTTCAAAATAAATTGTCATTCCTTATATGTTCAAATAAAAATATCGAAAATGACGAACTGAAATAATAATTTCGAATAATTTGTTTCTTACTATATTTTAAGATAAAATTTGCCCAGGTCTGATTTTTGCAAAATCATTTCTTATTCCATTGTATAAATCTTCTCCCTTCGCTAAGAATTATTTCTTACTTCATTTCAATTATGATTCGACTTAAATAAAACAAATCACAACTGACTTGTCCAGTTCGTATCCTAAAGATAAATTTACTTTTCAAACAAGAATGATAAAGTAACTGAAATGATTATTTTTGTATCAATGATTAATTCTGCACTTTCATACTTTGGAAACGAATGTAATTAAACGAGTTTCAAGTCGAGACGTACTTATAACAGCAAAATTAACTTTAATGTCGTGTACGCGTTAATGATAAAATAAGGCACTGCGAAGAATAGTGAGATCTGTAGTATTGAGGACAGCGGAAGCAAGGGAAAGGTGATGGTGAAAATACGACGGCTGACAATGCTTTGGTACATAATAGTAATTTATCGGTTTCAACGCTCGACTTAGAACATATGAATAACTGACTGAAGATATGAATCAGTGTAAGATACGAATAATTAAAGTAATTACACTGTAGGGCCTTCTTTATCCTTTCACGAATATATTAACCAGAATTGGGCAATATCAGTCAATTAGTTTGGCAATTATTAAAAAATCAATTATTATTATCAATTATCATTGTTTTTGCATTAATCTTTAAATCGTCGAGTAATTAATTTTATTTGCCGGGTAAAATACTATTTCAAATAATTCTGTTTATTTTATTTCTGTCCTATTTATTTATTATAAGTATGCGTAACTTTGTAAATACTTGATATAGAGTATCTTATTTGAAGAACATTCTGAATATTTCAATTTAAAATATTTCACTTGTTATTTTAAGTAAATTAAATCTTATTTATTAAATATGACAAAATATATGTATAATTATACTATTTATGTAATATGTAATTCCCATGTGTAATCGCATCAGATTAAAAATTTATATATAACTTGCTAAATTGTTATTTTGTCATTTATTAAATTAGATTATTTTGTCAGTCACAAAATTAAATTTTATATTGTTGTTTATTACAGTTGGTTTTAATTAATTAATAAATTTACATCATTGGCTATCATAGAGCAATAATTGGAACAATTTCACTTGAATATTCATCGTCAGATGTGTGTCATAGCAATCACTCTATTCGTTAATAAAAATTAATATTCACCAAGAGTTCATTCGTTTTCCATGTTGAATTGAATGACCTTCGCAATATCAAATTGATATGCATAACACGTTGCATTAATTATTACCACGTTTTGCCATATGTGATGATATAAGAGTACCAAGTTCTTTTATATGTTATACAGGGTGTTCCATATAATTGGGACAAGCTGTATCTTTCTAACATTAAAATTAGAAATATGAAAAAAGTGTATTAGTTGAAAATTAAATGTTATTCAAAATGAAACATGATCTGAAAATATTTTCATGCATTTTATACAGAATGTTCCACATTATTGGAGCAAGTTGTACCTTCTGAATGAGTAAAAAATAGAGAAAAATGTTGCACATCAAAATTAAGTGGTATTCAAAATGAAACATAATCTGGAAATATTTTTATATATTTTTACATACTTTATACATGGTGTTCCATATATTTGATGAAAGTTATATCTTTCAAATGAGTTAGAAGATAATGTCCCAAATTTAAAAAATGGTATTCAAAATGGTACACGATCTTGAAATATTTTTGTATATTTACTTATGCATTTTTTTTTTCAAATTAACACAAATTTTTTCTTTACGCTTAAATTCACAACTTTTTTTTTAAATTACAGATCTAAAACTAGCGAGAGCTAGAGAATTTTTAAAAAATTAAAATCAACATGTTTTTGCCTTGAACCAATTACTTTAGTAATTTTTGCTGTTTGTATACTTTTTTAATACTTTTTTTTTTTAATTACAGATCTAAAACTAGCGAGAGCTAGAGAATTTTTAAAAAATTAAAATCAACATGTTTTTGCCTTGAACCAATTACTTTAGTAATTTTTGCTGTTTGTATACTTTTTTAATACTTTTTTTTTTTTGGTTTTCAATAGTAAATCACATTGATTGACAAAAAGATTCTAAGACACTCTATATGTATAGATACATATATAACTTGAACAATCTTGAGTGCATTTTAAATGAATATATTGGAAATATTTTTTTTTTTGGTTTTCAATAGTAAATCACATTGATTGACAAAAAGATTCTAAGACACTCTATATGTATAGATACATATATAACTTGAACAATCTTGAGTGCATTTTAAATGAATATATTGGAAATAATGATTGAAATAAAATAATATTTTTAAATCGGTTTTATCGTGTATTGTACTTTAACAATACAATTATGTTGAAAATATTTATTCGAAATATAGAGTCTCGAGAATTATTAATTGAAATAGTAATTTTTTTAAATTTCTAAGTATCGACTGTTGATAACTGTAACTGTTTAAAACCTTACAACATTTTTGGACAATTTTACTCAAATAGTGCTCAAACAATATTATAAATATATTATGTAAATTAAATTATAAAGTTTAATTACAATAATTAATTGTCACGTGATAATCGAAGATCAATAAATGCATTTGACGAATTGTGTCTCATTTATGACAATTAATTATAAAAGTTTCATTATTCAACTTACCGTTAACAGGTTTAGACAATATAATTTGAACAAGAACATAGTTGTTGAAATAGTTATGGCATTACATCATTATTCTGTTGTTTGTTTTTCTTCTTTTTTTTCTACGTCTTTTCTCTTTTTTTTTTTACAAATCAAAATCACATGTTAACTTATTTAAAGTTAATAATAGTTAATAATATAACGATACTTCATCTTTATGATACTTCCTAAAAAAATTTATCAAATCATGTAAGAAAGTTTTTAACTTGTGTTTTGTGTGATATGTAAAAAAAAAAAGAGTAAAAAATAGGAGTTTTATTTTAATCACTGAAGAAATTTTATCAATACATAAACAAACACATTTTTCCGAATACATTTTTCAAAGCACACTTTGACTTTAAATGAGTTTAGAAAGAAATTTGATTTTCAATTTTGAATTGAAGTAAAAGTGTTACAAAAAATTAACAAAAATTTTAATTTTAATTTAAATAGAAACCAATCAATCGAAAAATTTAAGAACTTTATTAATTTTCTAGTCGATATAAATTTAAATAAAAGTTCAACAGAAATTTAATTTCTAATTTTAATTGAAGCAGTACATTAATATATTTTTTATCCCGATTTTATTTATTTTATCTCTTCTATTTTAAGTAGCTTTTTCCAACTTGTTAAATGTAGAAATTAGTTCAATGTTTTTGTATTGGATCTTAAAATAGGAATCCTCACGATGTAGATTATTAAAAAAAAAAAAAAAAAAAAAAAAAAAAAAAAAAAAAAAAAAAAAAAAAAAAAAAAAAAAAAAAAAAANTTTTTAATTGAAAATTTTTCAACTTGTAATTTATACTATCATATCATATCATTATTTATACTTATATTAATTATATTATATTAGTAATGGTCTATTATTAACATACTAGTATTATTAATAGTAATATACTAGTAATAGTAATTATCAATATTAATTAATAAATATTACACTATTATCTTTTATTTTTATAATTAAATTATTTTTTATATTCCAATTCAAAAATTGAAGATTCAAAGACCTTGTTAAATAAAAGAAACAATATCTTGTAAAAGATGATTCCAATACAAAACCAATAAACAAATGATAAATTTATCCAGTAAAAGCACCGAATTAATTTCCACAGGTGACATTTAACCCTCGAATGGCCATACAAAGTTTTCCATACAAATTCGTAGCCATATAAAATTTATAATTTAATTAATTCTTAATATTGGAATTTGTTTATTTGATCACTAATATTTATCGAAAATACAAAATAATTTAAACTTTCGTGATATAATGCAGATTGTCGTAATCATCTGTGACCCTCTGCGATACCATTCAAGGATTAAACGGACGTTTACTATTTATAAACAGTAGTAGAAAAATGAGAACGATTGTACAATATGTACCACAGTGAATCATCCGCACGTATTTGAACGAAGCGAGCAGAGCAGACGCGATACAGGGACTGGAGACGATGCGAATGCTTCGTAATTTTTAAAAGCTATCACCGAGACCATTCTATGGATCTCTACTCATTCCTTCAGCATCGTTCCCCTACTTTTTCAAGGAAAAGAACTGGCGCAGTCTTTTCCCGCGCAAAGTTATCATCACCACCTCATTTTCTATTTAAGGACAACTGGCTCTGCTTTATAGTTTTCTGCCTATTTCATATTTATAATGTTTCTGAGGTAAGAAGAAGTTCATATTAATATTAATTTATTAATGTTACTATAATTAAAGTAATATAATTAAGGTAACATTATAATTAAAATAAATGTTATGTATTTATTATTTATTTAATTTTAAATATATAAATAATATTTGTAAAAATGATTAATGTGAATATATCATTTAATTATAAATATAAATTCTTTGTGTAATTTAGTATACGAGTAATAAATTAATTGAGACTGAAATTAATAATTTAACATATTAATATATTAATTTATCTGTGATTGGAATTAAGATTGTCAATCAATTAAGATTAAAATAATTAAAATGAATTAAATATTAATATTCAATAATAAAAATTATTGTAGTAGTATAGTAATATAATAGTATAATAATGTAACAATAGTATGTAACAGTATAGAAATAGAATAAAAATATACTTATAAATATCAAAGAAAAATGAAAACAAATAATTTTCTATAATGTTTATTAATGTATTAAAATTGGATACTAATTTTGATTTTCTTTTAATTAAATTGAAAAGGATACAATTAATATATACATGTATTAATAATGAAAATTAAATATAAGAAATATTTAAGATATATAAGAAATATAAGAATAAACATAAAATATAAATACATAAGAAATGTAAAAGATATGTATTGTTTAAATACACATACATATTTAGATATGTATAAATACATTAATTTAATGTATATAAATGTATATGTACTATAAACTACACGTGATTAGTATTTTTGACTATGATAGTTTATTATAGTTTCTTATTTGTTTCATCTTTTAAAAGATTGTATTAAATTCTTGTTACACTGGCATTAGATGACTCATTGTTAATGTCGTAAGCATAAAATTGAGGATATATTCGTCGTCTTACATTTTAATTTCTATATACATATTACGTATCATTACTATATACATATTATGTATCATTTTCAAATTATCATTCATATTGTTCATTGTAAGTCTATTAAAGTATTCAATTCTACGAAATAACATTACACAATCATGTCTATGTTTCCTCCTCTAGGAAAACAAATTTTATACTACTTGTTATTTTAATGTGAAAGATTTTGAGTGAGAATAGTTATTTTATATATTTATATATTTTATACAAAATTTTCAATTTTAAATATGAGAGAATATAAGATAAAATATACCAAGTATAGTGCTTTTTATAACATTTGATACATGAAATAATTTTCTAGTAAAATTCTATTTTCCAAATTGTATTTTCTTTAGAAATATGAATTTGCATACATTACAAAATATAACACATCATAAGCAAAGTTAGGCAAATTACGTTTAAAATAAAGATACCATTTTTTAACAGATGTTAATATTATAATTAACAAAAAAATATAATAAATATTAATATTATACAACAAATATAATTTTATTATTTTTAGTTTAGAAATAACATTGGATATCCTATTTTTATTTTATTTCTCCTAAAATGCAAAAACATTCATAAAACTAACAAATGACTTCAGCACAAGTAAATTATTTAAAAAATTATTTACAGCAACAAAATAAAATAAAAAAATAGATTTTACTCTACAACCAAATAGTAATATAACAGAAAAAAACTTAGAAAAAAATCACCTGTTCATCTAAATAAATAAACTAACGTGAGATTATTTCAAAAATTTGGATAATTTCTTGTAAAAAATTAAAGCTTTGTTCTTTCCTGAATTACAAACTTTACTTTTTTCTACTTTATTTTCTTTGATCCAATTTTTAGACTTTACATATTTCATACATTGTTCTAGTGTTAAATATTCATTCAAACATTTATTATTAATTTATTATCTATTAAATATTATATTATTATTAATCGTAAAATAATAAATAAGAAATATTTTGTTAAAATAATACTCATGCTTGATCATAAGAACTGAGATGATGTACAACTACGTATGTTGGAACAGCATCATTATACGTTTGCATTAATAGCATTGCAATTAGATTGGTCAGGGTCAGATGAAATATTCCTGTGCAGGAAGTTCGGATCGCTGTTGAATAAAGATCAATCGTGACATGTATAAACGATCATAATAGACAGAAATAGATGTCAGCGACGAAATGAGATCATTGTCAAGTATAGGAAAATAAGGGGAAAAAGTATGCAATTAAAAGTAAATTTGAAATACAATATGTAAATGATAAAATTAAAATGAAAGTAAAATATGAAGCGTGTAAATGTAAAAATAAAATACAAAATGTAAGTGATAAGATTAAAATAAATTAAAGCATGAAACATAAAATGTAAAAGTAAGATGTGAAATACAAAATTGAAATAAATGTAGAATATAAAAATTGCAAAATACAAGTAATAAAATTGAAATAAAATGATATTTTACAAACGTTGAAAATCCTTGAAAAATTGTCCTTGAAAATCCAATCATAACAGAATTCCAAGAATATTAGTTTC
Organism: Lepidotrigona ventralis hoosana; assembly: GCA_002806875.1. Taxonomy (NCBI): domain Eukaryota; kingdom Metazoa; phylum Arthropoda; class Insecta; order Hymenoptera; family Apidae; genus Lepidotrigona; species Lepidotrigona ventralis. The sequence goes on along the minus strand of NIPQ01089405.1, from coordinate 9,164 downwards.
ATCAGATTTAAAGGTGATTGCAATTAAATTTTATCTCTGTAATTACAGCAGAGATATGAATGATTGTTTCCTACTTATTTCAGAGTTTTCATTATTTCAAGGAAGTTCGTCGCTTTGGTATCAATGAATTTATTGCAACTGTCTCCTGACACTATGTTTAAATTATAGTCAAAATTAGCAGAGAATTTTTTACAATTTTAGGATAGAATTCAAGATTGAAATCACTTATAAAATTTCGGATAATGAAAATGGAAACAGTTTGTCAGCAGGAGAGGCCAATTTATCTTTCTACGGCGATCAATTGGTCGAGTTTCACGATCATATTTTCTCCTTCGTTTGCATCGCTTTCACTTTTACGAGCCGAGACTCTTCGAGTACACGTTCAATCGATGAAACGTCATCCTTGTCAGTGAAACTTTTATACGCGTATCACGTTAATATTTCGTATGTTCTAATTTTCTCTTTTTTCTTCTTCTTCATCTTTCGATTATTTGCTAACATCGCGACATTTGACAAACCTAAACCTAAACCTAAAACTTTACTTGGATTTGCAAATATTTCATTAGAAAATCGATCGCAGCTTATCACTGAGAATTGCACGAGTGAAATGTTTGAAAGCTGATTGTTTGAATAATGCATCTTAAAGTAATCTTTCGTTAGTTTGAACAAGCAAAATATTTACTTACTTATCTATGATTGCATATTCATAGTGTATACATGATAAATATAAATGTAATGTATTATGTTATATATCGTAAATAGAAAGAATAGTCTTTTGTCTCCATCTGTCTATTTATACGCGTACTTTTAGTACTTTTAGAAATGAATTTTTCACGTAAGTAATTATGCATATAAATACATTATTAAACGTTAGTTCTCCTTCAGATATAAAATTGCACGAGGCATTCACAGTCCAGTTATCTCGTATATAGAATATTATTCACAAATATATTATATCATTATTGACACGAAAATAAGAAATCAATGGAGATGATTCATCGTTGCAAGTTGTTGGTCTTTGTCTTCATTTCGAATAAAATTTGCCCAATCCTGTTCCCGCCGTAACAATCGAACAATCTTGTCAAGCATTTCACGAGGTGCTTGTAAGAATCAGCATTCTTTTTACTCTCTGTGTGCTATATCTATTTATAAAGAAGACAAAGGACAACATTGAGGGAACTTCTCATTACTGGTAAGAACAAACAATTGCCAGGAAATAGATAGAATCGTGAAACATAATCTCGCAATCGGTCTTTTTGTGTGAAAATACATATTGTGCATATATTGTCTAACATTCTAATATTCGTCTGCATGATAGGTCTCAACTAGTTAGCTTAACAAACACCTCTAATGAAAATAAATTTATTATTTTTAACTGATAAATAAAAATGAACGTCTGATTGTGAAATAATTTTTAATATATCCTTATGATATATTGATAATTATTATCAGATAAATTAATACATCTTATAATATATACATTAATAAATAAATTCAATAAATAAATAATAAATATATAATCAATAAATAAATAATAAATAAATATATAATCAATAAATAAATAATAAAAAAAACAAAAAATGAATATATAATCAATAAATAAATAATAAATAATAAATAAATCAATAAATAAATAATAAATAATAAATAAATCAATAAATAAATAATAAATAATAAATAAATCAATAAATAAATATATAATCAATAAATAAATAATAAATAATAAATAAATCAATAAATAAATAATTATAAATAATAAATAAATTCTCGAATTTTAGGTTTTAAGCGAACTTTAAATAAAAATTTTTAATATATTTTCTCGTGTAAGTACAATGTATATAATAGTTATTTGTATATAATATTTCGAATAATATATAGGTTCATCATTTTGGCGATTCTATGAAAATTATTGATACATTAAAATTCAAATTATTTATCGAAAAATCTTTAAAAAAAAAATATTTTATTTCACTCGTTTCAATTCCTAACATTTCTATCATTAGATACTGAAAGTAATAAAAATTTAGGTTTTACGTTGCTCGATTCTGAAATGTTTAATTTGATTTAATTTTATCATTAATCTCTACCAGAGAAAATATACAGGATAAAGTTGAATATCTCAAATGTTTGTAGTATGATATAAGTTTCTATATGCAGTCACTATTTTATGACCCCGCGAATTTCAAAAAAAAAATCTTATAGTATCTCATCAACTTCTCGACTTTTTGTTTTGTAGACTCGATCGATTTGGCAAATGAACGGGCCATATAAGTCAGAGTCGCTCACAATATGTAGACTTTAGTACATCAGGTGCCGTTATTTCATGGAGGATGAACACTAAAAGTGTTTCCTTTATGTATCGACCAAAATATATATTTCTGAGTCCTTGGAAGAGAACATAACTGTTGCAAGGCAAATCTTCAAAAGTTAATATTAAGTCTTTAAAAATTATTTAAAAAAATTTCGCTACGAATAACTATTATAAATCATCAAAATTTATTTGATCATAATTGAAAATAATTATGACGGAAATTTTATTTATTTTATTTTCCAATAATTTTAATCTGTATCAGACTATTGCATAGATAATTTTCTAATGAATAATAAAAAGAAATAAAATAAAATAAGGTCTACTTATTAAAAGATAATATATTAATAATATATTGAACAAATATTGTAACATAAATTTATCCTATATATATATATATCATTATAATGAAATATAATAACTATTACATAAAATAATTAAAGTAATATGTAATTATAAAATATTGTATAATAATTATTATTCAATCCTATAATAATCACTATAATGAATATATAAAGAGAATAAACTTATTTTACCAATATGTCAAAAGATATATTTTTAAACATGAATGTATAATGAAATATAATAACTACTACATAAAATAATTAAAGTAGTACGTAGTTATAAAATATTGTATAGTAATTATTATTCAATCCTATAATAATCACTATAATGAATATATAAAGAGAATAAACTTATTTTACAACCCAATATGTCAAAAGATATATTTTTAAACATGAATGCACTCTTAATTTGTTTTATGCTCCTCGTTTAATATTCAATAACATTTAGACTTCTGGCACTTGGAGGCTTAATTAATATATAATAAATGGCTGATTAATGTATAACATATAATAATTTTTTTGGGCCATTGTCGATGACCTGAATTTTACTTTAATCGATAATTATTATCGACGACAAAAAAATTACTTTAATTACATTGGACTATTATTTAAAAAATTATTAAATATTATTAATAAAAGTTCATCTCATTCACTAAATATCATAAAGAATATTTTATATTAAAATTTCAATCATTCATAATGGTTATTACGATAAAGTTACAATTACAATAAAATTAGAAGCTAATCATTTCATTTTTCGAAAAATTTCACCGACTTGAATAAAAATTAAATGTCACGTAAAAAAGGAAATATTCGAATCTGTATTTTATCCTTCTGCTCTAAAGTAGAAAGAAAATTATGGAATTATATAGATAAACAATTCTTGTCAACAAAGGACACATAATACAACGTTTAATTAATGTTACACTTGAATTTGTATTTTAGTGTTTCTATTCTGACATTTGAAAAAAGGGCGCGAAAACTGCGACACACTTTGACAATGTTAAAAACTCACCGCAAGGAACAGTGGCCACGGCATCATCCTTCGTATTTTCATTGAATTTGATGGAATTACTTGTATTAATAGAAATATAGGAAGCAATCCTCTCGAGTCTAATCACAAACGTTTACTGATCCACCGCACGCCAAGTTGAAGTTGAATCACAGTTAAAAGCCTACGTAAATAAACCTACGTATCCGTACTTGGGAGAGCAGACCGGACCTACGCCTTCGCAATTTTCCTTTACCGATTATAATACGATTGTGTGTTTCACGTGTGTTTGTACCACATCGCAAATACATATGATATTAAACGGTATTGTACAATAAAAATTTTGAAGGTAACTGTATTCTCTCTGCGTTTTTACTTGGTACAGTTACATTTGTTACTTCGAGATTCTAGTCCTGGGCAAGAAATACGCGCATCAAATACTATTTGATATAAAAATAAAAGAAGTAACAATTTGAAGTAATTCAACTATTTTCATTTGAAAATATAACTTAGGAAAGATGGCTTTATCTTGGCTTCGAGTCGGACAAATTATTTGTAAATAATCTTTTAAATCGTTGAAATAATGTAACAAATAATCTTAGCAGAAGATAAAGTTTATACAATAAGTAATCGGAAGCTAGAAACAAATAAAAAAAGAAATAAAATGAAATAAAATGTCATTTTATTTGATGGCCGAATAATCAAACAAATTAGATCATTTGTCTAATCACAAATAAATGTGAGATTATTTTCAAGATAATACCGATAAAATAAAACGATGTGTTATTTAAATGATCATTTTTGAAGTATGTTAATCGAATGTCTAGCACCCTGGTACATTTCAAGTAAAAAAGTATTGGAAATGGAAACCAAAAATTATTTGTATTAAATGATTTGTGATTTGTAAGTAAATATGAAATAAGAGTATTATAATTTTTATAGTAATTAAGAAAATAATAGACTCTAATCTTTGTTTTGATATTAATAATCATATATAATATTAATATAATTATATACATATTCATATAATTATATATAATTATTGTATGTATATTCAGTGTATTATATTAAATTTATATATATTATGATACATTAATATATTACATTTATCATATATATTATTATATAAAATTGTATTATATTGTATAATTATTATTAAACAATAAATATATTGTTACATCTATTACAATATATTTAGCTTTAATATTACTATTATTGTACATCAAATATAAATATGTAAATATAATATCATATATTTAGGTAAATAAAAAAAATAATTTTAGACTTTTTAAATTATTGTTACCCAATTGATACCAGGATTGGATAAATTTTGAAATAAAAACAAGGAGTCACAATTTGCAATAACAAATCATTTTCACTAATTCATTTTTATTTCAGAAATAATATTAGGAAAAATAACATTTATCTTAGATGCAAATTAAAAGGATCATCTACAAGATCATTTCAAAATTTTGAGTCTATTAAGATAATGTATGTAGTATTTCAATATTTTTAAATATTTATAAGCATTTTATTTTTCATTGCCCCTTACAAATCGATTTCTCTTACACTTACTCTCGCAATCGATTTCTCACACAAAACTCAAGTATCTGTCCCTACCAAAAATGATTCGTTTTATGTAACAGAAATTGTCCGTTTTATGTAATCGAGGAAAATCATTTTATTCTACGACATTTTAAATATCCACTTTCTTTTAGTGTATAGAACAAAAAAAAAAAATTAAAAATATTTCAAAATTAAAATAATGTAATAATAACTATGTATAACATTATTTAAAATGAAAATAACAAATAAAAAAAGCAAATGACTGCTGCAAATGAGATATGAAATAAATTAATTTTCAAGAGATTTCATATCACAATAGAAAAATAAAATGATTTTCTTGATTTTAAATAAAATTACAAATAATAAGATAGTTTTTAAATAACATTATTTAAGATAAATAGAGCAGATAATAAAGTAGAATAAAAATTTGAATGAAAGTTTATTTGGATAAAAGTTTAATTTCAAAGTATGGAATTTATTATAATAATTTATTAACTTGGGTTTTATGCATTTTTAAACTTTTAGAAACATAATTTAAAAAAATAAAATCTAAGTAGGTATTTATTTTTCCTACGAAATATTATAATAAATACTCTTGAATTTTCCAAAGATGCATAATTGTAAATTGCATAATATTAAACAATATTAAATTATATCAAATATTATATGCTATAATTAATCCATTAATAATTTATCAAAATATTCAAATAATGGCAACTTTAATAAATATTATGGTATATATTATATATTTAATATATGGTATATATTTAATAAATATTATGTATATATTATAAATATTATAATTATTTTTTTAATTATTTATTTAATAAATAATATGGCAACTTTCTTCCCATAGTTTCAATATCAAAAAGGAAAGCAAAATTTAATAATATAAATTGGATGGAAAGAATTGCAAACGAAATATTAATTCAACAATCATCCATAACATTTATAACATTAAATGAGCGAAACAAATATTTAGATCTTATTTTTTTAATTGTGTCCATTGAAATTTAAATTTGTAAATCTGCCAGTTTGATTATTATTGTATAATAGTAAATTGTAACATACAACTGAATGAAATTACGTCATTGTTATTCTGGGCACAGTGAGAATTCCATTGCCACGCTCAACGTTGCCTTCACTTTGTCCTTGCTCGCATTTTACATTTACCTAGACCTGTGTAATTCAAGGAACCGATCGCTAGTGTTATATAAGTATATATACATGCCCACGTAAGTACTTTCTTCGCAGTATAACACATCTTTTTAATCTTCATACTGCATTTATATGCCATTAATTATTTTTAAATATTTAAACTGTTATAATTTCATAAAAAAAAAAAAAGAAAATTGTACAATAATACTGAAAATTATACAACTGGATTCATTTTAAAGAATTTTGAAGCTTAAAATGTGTAAGATCATGATAAAATTGAACATTTGAAAATAAATTAAATATTTATTTAAATGCTTGAAATTATTTATTTAAAAGAATTTAATGGACCTATGGGAAAAATTTCGTTTTTTCTGAAAACAAAAACTTGTAATGTTCATATCTTTTCTCATATATTAAAAGAAATGTAAAATTTTACTTTGCAATGCAATATAGTTAATGATAAAGAGCACCAATGAGAAACTTCAAAATTCTCTTCTTCCCATGAAAAATTTGTCTTTTCATTGTTCTTGCCAGCATGAAAATATTTAGTTATAAATATTCCAAATCTAGACAACAGATTTCTTCATGCTAATAAGAAAGGTAGTTTTTGATCTACAAAAATTCTACATTAATTGAGATTAATGTAATCGCCTTGAAATGCAACGAAAAATGTCCCCAATATGGTTCATCGTTCATTGGACCGCTTGTTCAATAATATGGAGCTAGTAATTTAATCGGTGTTAATTATAATCGATGTTACAATAGATGTTATTTAATTACGATATTTCAAATTTTTTTAATGCGGTATTCAGAGTATAGTACCTCATAAGTTCTAACAAAATAATTTAACAAATGCTTGTCTCGTTTCATTTATCATAATTATTTGGTTCACCTTGTACGTAAGATTTAAATAAAAATAAATTAACAAGGATGATAATAATTAATTACCTTACGTTTATTTGCCTTAAAATGGTGTATTGTATTTTAGCAAGTAATAATAAGTTATTATTAGTAATATTATTAGTAATGATAATTATTAGTAAATAATAAATTAAACATAATATACATTGGAAATAATTATTGGAATTTTTAATTAACTTTAACGACTGTCATCCGCATGCAAAGATCTTCAACAACAACACGAGAGTGATCTGGATAACTTGCGACTCACATGAAATTTATTTCTTCTCTTTCCTGCTTTTCCCAGCGATTCCCGCCATATCCATTGTCACTTTGTTTCACGATGAGGAAGAAGTTATCCAGGCTTTCTGATTAGTCGACAGAACCACAGACAAGGTATATGAGTAGACATTGCATCTTACGGACTTTCGTGGCCCGTGACTGAAATACCGACATACTAAAAAAAAAAATTACTGGTTTTTTAGCGCATTCTACGTTTAAACAACGATGGGTTGGAGAACTAGTGAATGAACCAGGAATATGATTTTTAAGACCCATTACAGTGTTGTCAAATTTCGAAATATCGAACTGTGAAGCTGGTCACCACTTTCTTCAATATATAATAAAATTTTAAAATTATTAATACATAGTTTTACGTATAAATTTTTAATTAATAAAATTGATAAAGTACCATTCAATTCAGTAAATAATTCTCGAAACAGATTGGCAACACTGTTCATATTTTTTTAATTTTAATTTTCACCACTAGTAGTGCTGTGGTGCAAAATCGGTACAACAGGATGCGACACGAAAATGGTAAGGACCTGAGTGCCTTATTACCACGGCCGAAAAAATTCATTTAAAATTCATTTAAAAAATTTATAAAAAGAAAAAGAATTGCTTGTTTTTTTATTAAAACGCATCTTCTTTTCCGTAGTCTTCCTAATTCACCAATTGTTAATTATAGATAAACAATTTTTTAAAAAATTTAATTTGTAAATTTTTCGTTATATAGTCTAAATAAAAACATTAAACTGTTGAAATGTTTAAAATAAATATGTATCTTTTATTTTAGAGCAAATTTAGCAGTTTTGGATCCGAATCTAAAAGATCATCTTTGAGTTTCTCTCCAAAAAAAACAAATTTCTAAAAAATCGATAATAGAATTGAAATCGACTGAGTCACAAATGAGATGAGAAGAACATAATGGTGTGTAAAAAGTTACTTAAATAATGATATTAACTGAAGCAAATGATTGAGAACGTACATTACAATAAATGTTTTTTTTTTGTTTAAAAAGATATATTTTACGTCAATGTACAAGTTAGAGTATTCAAAGAAAATAGGTACGTGGCTTTCTAACACTGAAAAGTGGCATACGATTCCTATTATGAATACGTTTCGGCAATGGAAATCTAATTTTTGAATCATGAAATTGTTTGACTTGCGGTCTTCTGCAATTCGCCGCTTTTACAACTTCGACTTTAATAATTTGAATAGAATGAGCACGGGCACGATGCCGAGCTCCCATGTCTCTGTAACATTGCGTTACTGCACCACTTACAGAGAGATCTCTGTATTCTCTATACATATTGTGAGTTCCAGATCTTGAATCATATCTTAGCCAAATGCCAAAGTTCTTGATTTTTACTGGAGATTCCTCTGGTATCTGAAAGACAATGTGTTTAAACATGTGTACGTAAAAATTTAACAAAAATTTATATTGACATTTAATACACGCAACAATTACCTGCTTCAAAGAAACAATTTCTCCAGTAGATTTCTTAAATTTTTTAAGCTGACGCAGAAAATACCAAAATCTGGATTTCGCAACAATAACATCAGGTGCAAATATTCTCATTTTATACAAAGGTGTGATCTTTTCTTTTTGGGTTGG
>NIPQ01089404.1:9424-39951 GCA_002806875.1 Lepidotrigona ventralis hoosana | reverse complement strand
ACTCTGTTTGTAGTTAGATTCTAAGTTTATTAGAATTAAAGGTTTAATTATGAAATGATTGAAATTTCGTAATAAACTTTGCAAATAATTGGATATTGATTAATGTTGATAAAAAAAATTTTTTTGTGTGTAGTTGGTATTGTAAATTAAAATTTACATGCGATTGTATTCTCTTTCTAAAAGATTTAAATGACTTATTTTGAGAAATCGTGACTGATGAAATTTAACACTTAAGTAGTGGCTATAGTAATTCGTATCGTGTTGCAAAAATTTGAAGTTAAACTCTCCCTATAAACTTACTAATTAATTATTTATAATTACAGTTATAATTATTATAAATTATATATTATAGAATTACTTCCTCGAGACACTGAAGATTTAACGATTTAATTTAAAGACTAAATGACTCTCATAATCGATCGAGACTCCGCTCTGAAATAAACTTAACGTAACTAATTTTCTCGACGAGAGTTCAGATACGATTAAATATTAATTTAATTCGACTAACTTTCTTTCAGACTGTCAAGCATCCAGTGATTTCCCCTGTCTACGAAACGGCGAACAAGTACTCTCGGAATATGGATTCAAGAAGGCGAATCTCATCTGGGATTTCAGCGGCCTTCTATTCTTAACAATCGCGATGAATGTTCTTGGATACTTTGGTCTACGAAGGAGAAGGAGAATTAGAACGTTGTTGTAAATAACAATCCCACCACGTCCGTTTACGTGAAATAATTTATAACAAACGTATGATACATATCAATCTGTTGATAAACTTACGTTTATATTATAACTTACGTGTCTTACAATTATCTTACACTATATAAATATTTATTAATAACAGCATTGACATCGATTATTCGCGAATTTGTTAATTTAGTGAGATCAATCCTCTGGTCAATTATAAATATAAAAAAAAGAACGACGGTATAATAATAGAACGTTTTGTGCATTCTTCGAGGTACCCAGACTTTCCTCTTTCAGAAAGGAAAACGAATTTAAAAATACACGTACATGAAAAACTGGAGCGAAGCTGGAGTTGGGCTTATTTCTGTTTCGATATTTTTCGATAAGCATTAGTCGTTGTTAGACTGTAGATTCGTGTGCATTTATAAGAAATTTTAAAATCAAAATTGTTACACAAAGAAAGCAAATTACGTGGGAATAAAATTATACTGCACGAAAATTGTTGTATAAAACATCTACAACATGTTACTTTTTATATCTAATATTTGATATATAAAACAAAATTCGAGGTCATATATATTTAATTACATTCTCAAAACTATGAATCTTTAAATTACATTTGATTTAATTATTATAATTATTACACGATAATTAATTGATAATTGTATTTAAAATTCGATTGATTATATTTAATATATGTACATTTGAAAATCATTTATGTTATGTTCCTATTTCTGCATGAAAGTATTGAAATGTTATAATAATTTGTACTTAAAGAATTGAAATTCTTATTAAATCCGGGAGCAAAATTTTCATCACGAGCGTGACTCGATGAAAGGATCAATTTAATAGATTGGTTCTTTGCGACTTCTGTGCTTAATCACTAGAAAGCCGGCCAAATGGCTAACAATGAAAATGACCAGAAGCCCAGCTATGTCGGTAACGTAGTGATTTGGTAAGTAGCCATATTTCTCCAGCACCCCTAGTCCGCTGGAGATGCAAGGCTCTTCCGGATCCGGGGAACAATCTTTGACATTAAAGATTCATATGTAAAGAGCGTTTCCCAATCGTCAAATGTACGATTTTATTATCTTCGAATTTTTGCTATCCATGATTTTAATCCAATTGCAGAAATATTTCTGTTTAAAAAGATTTTAAGAAGACACTACGTCTCAAAGGACAGAAGACTTAATTAATTAGATAACTAAATAAATAAATTACGATTTCTTCCAAAAGATCAAAGACTAATTAACAGTAAAATTCGATAGGTTTTTTAATAACTAAATTTTTAATTATAGTATAGAGTTTCATGCAATCAATTTAAATTTTAACTGTAAAATTCTGGTAGAAATCAATAATAATACTGCAATGATATATTTCACTAATACTATACTGGGATAAAATACGAGTTCGGTGAAACGAATTACGTACTTATATGATCTATCAGAAGCCATTGTGTCAAGGAAACTGCCTCCAAGCCGTAATAGAACTGCGACAGATATTTGAGCCACGCGATACCTGGCGCCAAGTGACTGTAAAAATTTATAAACAAATCTATCGAGTCCATACACATTCGTTTCCATTGAAATTCATCTATTCATTTATATTTCATCTGTATTTTTCGTCAAAAATTTTCGAATATTTTTATTTTCTGAACATTTTAGGAATCAGTAAATAATAACAAAGAAGAAAAAAGAAAGACGCGAAGATTCTCTATTTACGAAAATGAAAACAAGTGAGAATGGAAAGAGGTTTTAATCGCTTATCTTACGGTTAAAAGACTATGTGAAGAAAATTCATAATTGAATATTATTTCTGTTACTTAAGGAGACAACGTAATTTAAAACAATACACATTCCAAATGTACAAATTAAATTCGTATTGTTAAATTATACTGTTAAATTTAATTGAAATTTGTAATCTTACTCGAGATGCAAGTAAATCCCGCAGAACATCAGGCCAAGGAAATCCAATGGCACGGAGAACAGAGAGGCAGTGCTCACTGATTGAAACGACGCTGACAAAAACAGACCTGCTCGACAAATTAGGAGACCTCGTTTTTCGTTTCTTTGCATTTCATACTCGAAATACTAAACTTTATACTATTAATACTAAAACTTATATACTAAATATACTAAATACTAAAACTTATATACTATTAATAAATTACTCGTATATTGCTGTGATAATAGTACGATGACCGAGCAGAATTCTTCTAAAAGATAATTAACTGAAATAACATCAATAAAAATTCGTGTTACTGTGANATACTAAACTTTTTACTAAAACTTATATACTATTAATAAATTACTCGTATATTGCTGTGATAATAGTACGATGACCGAGCAGAATTCTTCTAAAAGATAATTAACTGAAATAACATCAATAAAAATTCGTGTTACTGTGACGACGACCGTGAAGAATTTCTCTACGAAAAATGTTTGTGACTTCTCCTTAATTCTTTTTACAAGAGGTAAGAGTAAGATTATATACTCTATATTATAAGTAAGATTATATACTATATATACTATAATAAATTATTCGTATTGCTGTGATAATAGTACGATGACCGAGCAGAATTCTAAAAGATAATTAACCGAAATAACATCAATAAAAATTCGTGTTACCGTGACGACGACCGTGAAGAATTTCTCTACGAAAAATGTTTGTGACTTCTCCTTAATTCTTTTTTACAAGAGGTAAGAGTAAGAAGATCCTCACCAAGAGCTGAGGCTGAAATGGCGCAGACAACTACAGGTAGTGCGAAGTAAACGAATCCTAAAAGTCCACCCTTCAGCCCGGTGATTGCGAATATGAAAGCCGAGTAGAGCAATGGCTGCATTATCGCCCCGGGTATCTGAAAATTTCCACGAAATCCAGTATATCCGTACATTGAAATCGGAAATTGGATTTCGCCGCCATTCAACCAGAAATGTAATATCTCGGAAGCATAAAAGCTTCAGTATACAATTAAATCATGGCTGGCCTACTTCACCTTTCCCGATAAATACGACCAATGAACATATAAAACAGATTAATATTTATTTAACTGTTAATTTCTATTAAACAAAATAATTCACAAACAAACTTTATCTTTTTTTGCATTTCATTAATTAGCATATGACTTCCAATAATTCCAAAATCTCGTCAAGTTTATTCACAATAAAAATCCTCAAAAAATCCATTATTTTATATTGTCTAAAATTGAACAGAAAATTCTAGGCACTGATAAATGACTTATTAATAATCTCACCAGAACGATAACCTTGCTGATGTAGTATGGCGTCGGGCCGTAGAGCCCGCTGGCAATGTCGCGTAACAGAAGTGGCAGTTCTCGCGGGAACGTGTAGAAAACAGCATAATTAAACGTGAATACAATTTCAACCACCACCAGGTATAGGAGACCTTGCACATTCTGTATGCTTCCTTGATCTAATGGGTGGCCGGTGATATTCATGTACGGCAGCGATATCAGCAACCCTACAAACTTTAAACCGGTCGTCTGTCTGATTTTTTGGTGACCTGGGATTTCGAACGAAATTAGGAAATGTGAATTGATTTGCAACAACATGGACTCGAGAGGACTCGTAAAATTCGAGTTCACGCCAAGGTGAAGATGATTGGTTGCAACGATTTGCATACTTCGAATCGAATTTAAATTTCGTCCGAATTTGAATTTCAAATGCGCGGAATTTCGCGTTCAACGAGATTTTGAAAATTAGGAGGGAATCCATTTTGAAGATTATTCGCACTTTATTATACCGATTGGAGAATCTCGCGGCTCCGAGGTGGCGAAAGCAATTAGAACTTCAGAGTTCGGATCTTTCATCGATTGCCTCAAGGCCTCGACAGAAACGAGATCCATGAAATTCATCCACTTCACAATTCCAAAATTCGATGGCACGAATTTTTCGAACAGTTTTTGTTCATCGAACACGGAGAAAATCGTAAAACACTCCCGTAGACGCAACATTAGTCCAATGGTTTCGGATTATCGGGGAACTTGGGACTTAACCTACTACTAAATCTGAAACACGTGGAACAGTGGCCCTAGCCGCGATATACAGGAACGCTTCAGAGCATAAAAGCGTAGGAAGAGGAAGGCGAAAGAGGATCAGACGGCTTAAACGTGGTCAAAGGGAAAGCTCGGCGTGTAGGAGACAGAGTCTGATATCTCACCATGCACGTTATAAATCGCAAGAGCAGAGTGGCTGAGTTCTTCTTGCAATCGACGTATGTACGCCAGATGAGCCAACGGAGCTGCGTCAGTGTGCGAGCTTTTTTGAAATCTTTCGGGGACAAGGAGGCCTGCGAGAATATTGCCGGTAGCTCGCTCGATTCCGCAGCGCAGGAGTATTCAATCAGTTTCGACACCCTTTGGCCGTATTTCGATCTCTCGTACTGATCGCAGATCCAATTCACCTGTGCATGTGTGCGTGTGATCATTGATTCATGCGACTTTCCCGTGTCACTTATAAAAATATGTTGAACGGTATATGTTAAAAAATATTCTTCAATATATTGATTTTGATGTCTGCCGTTCAAATGCTCAATCGATCAACGTGCGCATATTAGAGTTACGATGAGATAGTGTGAAGTTATTTGAAAGGAACGAATAAAGTAATTTTGTGTTCTTAAAATTCTTGAAATTAATGGCAATCAAATTCGTATATCTAGAGAAATCATCGAGTATTGTACAGGGCGTCTCGTTACTCGAGTAGGATGNGCGCAGGAGTATTCAATCAGTTTCGACACCCTTTGGCCGTATTTCGATCTCTCGTACTGATCGCAGATCCAATTCACCTGTGCATGTGTGCGTGTGATCATTGATTCATGCGACTTTCCCGTGTCACTTATAAAAATATGTTGAACGGTATATGTTAAAAAATATTCTTCAATATATTGATTTTGATGTCTGCCGTTCAAATGCTCAATCGATCAACGTGCGCATATATAGAGTTACGATGAGATAGTGTGAAATTATTTGAAAGGAACGAATAAAGTAATTTTGTGTTCTTAAAATTCTTGAAATTAATGGCAATCAAATTCGTATATCTAGAGAAATCATCGAGTATTGTACAGGGCGTCTCGTTACTCGAGTAGGATGTTTATTTGAAAGGAACGAATAAAGTAATTTTGTGTTCTTAAAATTCTTGAAATTAATGGCAATCAAATTCGTATATCTAGAGAAATCATCGAGTATTGTACAGGGCGTCTCGTTACTCGAGTAGGATGAAACAAACAAGAGGAAGAAGAGCAAGAGTGAAATTTTTCTATTTCCCGAGGAAATCGAATTTGAAAATTTACCAAGTATACTTGAATGTAGTGGAAACGTGTGGAATAAAATGTTCAAGAAAATTGCTTACTTGATAAATTTTCAAACTTGATTTTCTCTTTCGCTTTAATGAAGGCATTTCATTCTTCCTTTTCGACTCGTTCTTTTACGCAGAATCACTTCCTACTATTATTATTATTAGTATATAGAGACACCCCAGTGTATATGTATATACACCGCATATTTTCTTATCACATCAAATTTTGAGAGTTTCGTTTAGAGTACCTTTTTATAGCTTTCAACTTCTTTACCACGAACGATGGACAACTGAGAAACGAAGAACTCGGCGTTGTTGAAGGTTGGAGGACAACGTAGTTTCAAGCTGAAAATTGTGATAAAATATTTCCTTTCTTTTTGAAGAAAAAGTAGCAATTTGTAATTTAAATATGCTAATATGTTATGTTTACATCTTTGGATACAACATTGAATTCCGCGTTGAAGTCAGAAAATAAATCAGAAACTCTAATTTAAATCAGAATATTCGAGTTTTTGAAAGGACGTACAATTTGAATTGGAAACTAAATATTCTAATAATAAATATTCTAATAATTGTGAATTCCGCGTTGAAGTCAGAAAATAAATCAGAAACTCTAATTTAAATCAGAATATTCGAGTTTTTGAAAGGACGTACAATTTGAATTGGAAACTAAATATTCTAATAATAAATATTCTAATAATTGAAAACTAAATATTCTAATAATATTCTAAACTAAATATTCTGTGCATACAGTTAATATTGATTTACCGAGATGTATAATAATACCGAGCAATTAATCTTAAATTAAATTAAATTATCCTTGAATTTCTTCCTCTTTGAAATCAAAATCAATTTAGTTAACCTACTCTGTGCATTGATGATAAAATTCTACAAAATAACCAGTCGACGAAAAAAAAAATCGAACGAAACGATGTGAATAAATAANAATAATATTCTAAACTAAATATTCTGTGCATACAGTTAATATTGATTTACCGAGATGTATAATAATACCGAGCAATTAATCTTAAATTAAATTAAATTAACCTTGAATTTCTTCCTCTTTGAAATCAAAATCAATTTAGTTAACCTACTCTGTGCATTGATGATAAAATTCTACAAAATAACCAGTCGACGAAAAAAAAAATCGAACGAAACGATGTGAATAAATAAATAATCAAACCTATCGAAAAAATTCGTAGCATCAATGGAAGAACCTTGAAAAGCGACCCTGCCGCCGGAGAGCAGTAGAACCTCGTGGAAGATCTCCAACAAACCGGAAGCAGGCTGATGCAACGAGCATATGACTATCCTTCCGCTGGCCGCCACTTCCCTCAACGTCTTCACTACAGTCATTGCCCCGTAACTGTCCAAACCCGTTGTTGGCTCGTCGCAAAAGAGAATGCTCGGCTCGGTGAGTAGCTAGAAAAATTCTCTACTCTATGTGTATTTCGTATTAAGGAGATTGCGGGTCCACAATGCACGTGAATCTTCTAACAGAGTCCTTTGCATGTAATACATATATGTGTATACTAGCCGTGTATGTAATTTGTGGCACAGAAAATGGACAAATCGCGAGAAATCGTTATCCGGCTTCACGAGTATCCTTTCGCGAATTTAAATAAAGTATTTGAACAGAACACGCCGACAAATGATTACGTGTAACATTCGCTTCTTTTTTTCTTTTTAATTTTATAATATTCTGAATTTTTGTTCAACTCGGCGAAGATGAAATATCTTTTTCAGATATTCATTTGCCTATGTTTCTCCTTTATTTAACTATGTAGAATTTAACTGTGTTGATTTTCGAAAATTCTTACTTGAACAGCCAGGGTAACGCGTTTCCTCTCTCCGCCAGAAAGAGCGGACAGTTTTGTGCTGGTGCTTTTCGCTAGACCGAGTTCTCCAAGCAGAGTCATTATCCGTTGCTTTCTGACGCTGGCCCTCAGCCTCCTGTCCATTTTCATGCACGCCTTGATCAAGTCAAGAACAATCGCCAAGTTTTAATAGGTCCGAAGCCCGATCGTTTCAACGTTTAAACGAATTATTAGACGCGGGGCGAGAGCACTTGGTGAAGCACTTTCGACGAAATTTCAAAATGAAATTCGATAGTCGGTTTCGCTTAAACGTGAAATGGACCTTGGAGGACTGTATAGTTGTTTGATGAGAAAGATTTCTGAATTGATTTCACAACAGATCGAATGAAATTAGATATTTTGAATTTTTGGACAACGGGCATAAAAATCGTGCGAAATATGAAAATTATGTGAACTTTGATAAAAAAAAAAAAAAAAAAAAAAAAAAAAAAAAAAAAAAAAAAAAAAAAAAAAAAAAGAAAAAGAAATTACAAAGATCATAATCAAACGTAAAAATTACGAGAATGATTACGTGATGAAAATGAAGAGATTACGTGGAAGTTGTAAATATCGTGAAAAGTATAACAGTTGTAATGAATTCAAAGTAATAATAAACGAAGATTTACAGATATTTATGTATTGATAAAAAAAAGTGTGCAAAATGCACGTATAAAAATTATCAGAGTATAATAATTTTTAATGGAACTAAAATTTCAATTTCAATGCCATCCCTTCACAAAAAATAATATTTAAATCTCGTTAAAAGAGAGATTCAATTCTGAAGGATTAGAAATCAACAATTTCGTATTTACTAATAATAAATCGTCACTGATAAACACTTCCAGTCGTAAATGTGTCGAAAAAATAGAGGCAAGGTGTTTTGTTTCTTACAAAAGTATCTCAGTTTCATTATGTTTAACTCGATTTGAGAATCGATCTATCAAGGCGACGTAATTTAATCTCCGTTAGACAACCGAGACTGATTACCTCTGAAATATCAATCGCTTGATCGATCTCGAGTACAATTAGCAAGACAAATTGATCGCGAATCAAAACTAATTATTTAAAAATCGCTAAAATGGCTAATCGACGCCAAATCGTTTTGCCAAACGATTATTCGACTCACGTGTGAACAGTCCCATAAACTTCTACTGGCTTCCGGTTATCCACGATTCGATTGTATTTTCTTTATTTTCTTTTTTTCTTTTTCTCTTTTTTCTCAGATCGATCGCCGGCGTTTGAACGACAGTGATTAATCAAGATCGATTTATGATACCTATCATCGGTGATAAACGCTTTTCAACGTCGCTATTCTACGTCCATCATTTTTCTTCCTCTTGCATTTTCAATTCTTTAATCAATTTCTAGTAACTGAGAGAAGATCGATGTAATCTGGGCAACGAGACACTTGGTGTGATAAACGCTTTTCAACGTCGCTATTCTACGTCCATCATTTTTCTTCCTCTTGCATTTTCAATTCTTTAATCAATTTCTAGTAACTGAGAGAAGATCGATGTAATCTGGGCAACGAGACACTTGGAAAATCATGGGAAAATTGATTTTCGTGTGTATACTGTGTGTATACTGTCGAAAAATAGATATATATATTCCTTTATTTGGTGATTTTCATTTGATCAATATTTGGATCAATATTTATTTATTGCTAAATAGTATTAATATTATTTTTCCTTTTTAAATCTAGTTTAATTCTGTGGCATTAAATTCTATGATTTCGATGTAATTCTGCGATTTTGAAGAAGATTGATTGACCCATTAGATTAAACCATTCAAAATATTATAGCTTCTCTACTTCTATACTCTATATTATATTATTAATTATATTAATTATCATATAAATTGTTATATGATCATATAATATTATTATGTTATTGATTATTAGTTATATCATATTTTTTTCATATTCAAATTGGTATCAGTGCAATTAAAATCACGTATGCCATATAATATCCACCATGAAAATGCGAACAATCATATATTAAAATTAAAATATCTAATTTCTTAAAGAATCAGGAAAGGGTTTAGGTTAGGTTTAGGTTACAATCAAAGCATTGTAATTGAACAAACCATGAATTCCATGTGCTCGAGGATTGTCAGCGATTCGACAGCCAGGTCCGTTTGTGGAACGAATCCAGATATCCTTATCATCTTTCCGGTATGGATAGGCCTCCCGTTTAATAGAACGTCACCTGTCGCTTCCCCTATCGATTGAAAATTCATACTGATCAAAATTCTGCCAGTTTTGGTAGCAAAATGGCAAAATGACGGTGAATATTTCGAAACAGAGATTTTAGAGGAGGGGAAAAAAAGTCTCTTATATAAATTATCCTCTAGAAATTACATCATAATTATTATTAAACTACAACATAATTATAATAATTATTGGACAATTATATTTCATTATAATCTGTTTAATTAAAGACCAAGTAATAGTTCGTTATAAATAATTATTTAATAAATAGACGTGATAAATCGAAATTTTACAACCATGACTGTTAAGAAATAAAATTTCATAAGGAAAATTTGAAAATTTATCAAGTTCTTAAATAAAATATCTCGGCTAACATCATTCAACGAAGATACACTACAAGAAATTTCCTCGATTTCAAATTTGAGTCAACAAACAACTCTCGCGTTCTCCTTCAAATGAACAAAGATGTCCTCTCGTTTACACCTTTAATTTCGATATCTGAGAAAGAGATTTCATCCGTGGCTAGCTCCATTGTCATCTGCAATACCATCTCGTAACAAACAACTCTCGCGTTCTCCTTCAAATGAACAAAGATGTCCTCTCGTTTACACCTTTAATTTCGATATCTGAGAAAGAGATTTCATCCGTGGCTAGCTCCATTGTCATCTGCAATACCATCTCGATTTTGTTGTGCGGGGGTTAATTCGCGAAACACAAGAGAGGAAGGTGAAACTTATGAACCTTTCACACGGCGGCTGATCGTCGCGAGCAACGTGGTTTTCCCGGCGCCGCTGCAAAAGCGAGAAGTTCTTTTTGTTGTGCGGGGGTTAATTCGCGAAACACAAGAGAGGAAGGTGAAACTTATGAACCTTTCACACGGCGGCTGATCGTCGCGAGCAACGTGGTTTTCCCGGCGCCGCTGCAAAAGCGAGAAGTTCTTTTTTAACGAAGGCGACGAACTTTCCACACGTTGGAAACAATTAACCCAGGAATACTAAGCACTCGTAATTCTCACCAGCTTTGAACATCCAATTTCATTCCCATGTTTTCCCTTTTCCGCTACAATCGGAATATTAAACGCGTCAACAAACTATATCTGGAACCAGGATTGTTAAAATCTCAATGGGAACGATTTGCAAATTTTAACAATCAATTGATTGTTCCTATGAACCGAAATATTTTACTGATCACTACAGCATTGAAAGAGTGGTAAAAACTATTTTTATAGACGAATATTAGATGTTTCATTAGGTAGCAGAGAATGTGAATGTGTAATTAATCTTTGTTAGTTCAATAATTTGATACACATTTACTGATAATTTAATGAAGTCAGACGAAACAGATTTGTAATTTGTTTAGTATTCCAGGGTTGAAAGGGAAGTTGGAAGAAGTGTTACCTTGGTCCCATAATCGCCATCAACATTCCAGAATTAACTATACCGTTGACTAAAAGTATATCGAAGAATTAATTACTTCGTTAATTTATTATTTCAATTCTTTTATGGATCGTAGACTGTAAATTGAATTTTCTTAATCACTTCATTACGAATTATACCTCCATTGAGCAGTTGAATGAATTCAGTGTGTTGAAGACCGAAAATTGCTCGAAGGCTACCGCCATTGACCTTTTTCTCGACCGTGTACGAAATGTTCCTCCAAGTCAAACACAAATCTTTTAATATATTTGGCTGCAGCATTGGATACATCACGCTGCGCGTCGTCTAAGAAAAAAAAAAAGATGTGCGATTTAATTTCAAAATTTGCTTACGTGATAATTTGCTTACTGATTCGTTGATTTCTTTTTCTTTCAGTTGCAGAATGGTCAAACTTTTATTTGAATATTTTTATATTTCAAATTGTATTTAGAATTTTACGATTTAAACTGCTCTTTATTAATCTGCTCGTTTCTACTAAACAATTAGATTCAGTTCTTAAATTATTTATATTTTCGTTGCTCGGTGAAAAAAGAAAGAAAATGTTTTCGAATATTAGTAAGATCGAAATGAAAGTTTATTTTAAATATCCCTACACAAATAAAGAATTTAACATGCTTTTTATAGCAAACAAAAAATATAAAATCACTGACATAATGAAAAATCAGGAAAATTGACGAAAAAACGGATGAACGAAGATAGAAACGAAATCGATGCTATGTTTAGTCAACTTCTAATGCGATTCTCGTGTTTGAAAAGTGGATTTGGCTCGATCAGAAAGCATCAGTCGTAATTATATTTATTTGGAACAACGCGACACGAATCAGAAATATAAAAATGCGAAAAATCGAGGAGAACGATATAAATTGGTTCGTGGCGAGATGAGATTATAATTACTGAGATTATAAATATTGTTGTTGTGATGACCATCAATATGTCTCATTAATATGCCTGTAGATCAGGTTCGATTACATAAAACAGAAGTCTGGCTTGTATGCCGCCATCTTCAATCAACTGGTGTCAGATTGTTTATATTGTACTTACATAAGTTTATACAATACTTGACTGTACGCAAGATTCCAAAATTGCGTTATTAATTATGATATGATATTATAATTGATTATAGAAAAATTTTGTAATATAATAAATTAATAATTAATATAATGCAATATAATGAGTAAGTAAATAATTTATTTTTCTGTTGTACAACTGAGATAACTTCAATTTTAACTTCAACGTGAGAGTTATTACAGGGAATGTGAATTTTTTTTTAATTAAATAGATGACGACACGATTAAACAATGTCTTGTTAAGAAATTTGTAAATAAATTACAGNTATTATAATTGATTATAGAAAAATTTTGTAATATAATAAATTAATAATTAATATAATGCAATATAATGAGTAAGTAAATAATTTATTTTTCTGTTGTACAACTGAGATAACTTCAATTTTAACTTCAACGTGAGAGTTATTACAGGGAATGTGAATTTTTTTTTAATTAAATAGATGACGACACGATTAAACAATGTCTTGTTAAGAAATTTGTAAATAAATTACAGATGTTTGTACATATTCTGTCAATATTTTTATTAAATATAATGAAAAAGAAATGAAAATTTAAAAACTGTTTTACTTATTTACTAATTATTATAGAGAATATTGAATCTAGATATTTTATTAGAATTAATTTGTACATATTCTGTCAATATTTTTATTAAATATAATGAAAAAGAAATGAAAATTTAAAAACTGTTTTACTTATTTACTAATTATTATAGAGAATATTGAATCTAGATATTTTATTAGAATTAAATTACTGCGTTTTCAAATTTTCTATACAATATTTTCCTACTACTCCTAGTCATATTGAAATTATCAATTCAAATCATCTAAGATAAATAATAGATTTTGTTCACCATATGTAAGCTTCGTTTTTGGAGGAAGAAGATTGCTCACCTCAAAAGTATTCTAGCAGAAATATTAATTTAACGTCCGTATTAAACGTGAAACTGTGACAAAATTATCTAGCTAATTAAAACTTTTGATTGCTCACCTCAAAAGTATTCTAGCAGAAATATTAATTTAACGTCCGTATTAAACGTGAAACTGTGACAAAATTATCTAGCTAATTAAAACTTTATAAGAATGTTAAGACAAGTTGATTGTCAAAGCGATACTAGAAATGGACCAATTTTCTGATTCGAATATTATAGAGAAATACAACATGTAACCTAGATATATGTAATACATATATATCAAACCGCAAACCTTTACAAAGAAAAAAAAAAACTATTACCTTCGCATGAATTTTCTTGCGAAAAGTAACAATATTATATGTACAGAATGAATATCTTGATACTTGATATCTTGCTTTGAAGTATACTTTGCAGTGTTCCTTACAAAATATAATGAAAGAGAAGGTAAAATAAATTAAGAAGAATAAAAGTTATTAAATAATATTTGTCCACAGGCAAAACTAAAACTAAAATATCACGTAGCAAAAAGTCCATAAGTGCTAAACGGCGTACATTTCAAAGTGTCGTAAAAAAAAAACTATTACCTTCGCATGAATTTTCTTGCGAAAAGTAACAATATTATATGTACAGAATGAATATCTTGATACTTGATATCTTGCTTTGAAGTATACTTTGCAGTGTTCCTTACAAAATACAGTGAAACAGAAGGTAAAATAAATTAAGAAGAATAAAAGTTATTAAATAATATTTGTCCACAGGCAAAACTAAAACTAAAATATCACGTAGCAAAAAGTCCATAAGTGCTAAACGGCGTACATTTCAAAGTGTCGTTCCCGTTTATTCGATCTGAAATTGATATCAAAGTGCTACTGAATTTATTGTCGAGTGATATTCATGTCGACTTTGTTGAATTCTTTCAGACGCAGTTTTGATTCTTTATAACCAATTCATCTCGTGTAAATACTTTTTCTATTGTAATGTTTGCTTGCCAAACATATTAATATTTCTTCGTAAATAGAAATCTAACAATGTAAGATCTTAGGGACGACTTGGAAGTCATCAGAAAATTGGTCCTTGTCCATTAATCCATCATTAAAATTGATATTTTTGTCACATAATATTTCAATCTTATTTTTATCTGTAGAACATACTGACAGAATTTGAACAGTGATCAAACATTTTCCTTCGTTCAACATTTGAACTTTGAGCGTTGACAAAATAATCAAATTTACAAAAAGAGATGAGATGAAAATTCGATACTTGGTATACGTTACCAAATTAATTTTCTTGAACACGGAGTCTCATTGTAAAAAAATTATATTCTTCGTTCTATCGCGGAGAATCATGTCTTATGTAATAAATGGAATGAATGTGCTTTTTTTTTAGTTTAATATTTGATTAGTTTGAATATACGTAACCTAATGCGATATTACGTAAGTAATTAATAAATGAAGTTATAGGTAACTTCACTTTTTAAATTATTTGTATTTTTAATGTTTGATAAAAAAAAAAAAGGAGATATTCCGAGCATTAATAAAATTAAACGAATAAAAATATTAGTAAAATTATTTTAAAAAAAACCTAATGCATATAATTTAAACGCCAATTTAAATAATCTGATATATTCTTTCTCTCTTTCAATATCTCTGACGTCAAAAAATTTCGGAGTACAGGAAGTCAACAATTACTATTAATCATCACGTACCATTGACAATGAGTGTGTGTGGAATTGATTTTAATTTACTAATTAACTTACAAATGGAGTTCAATTTAATTTCTATGGAATTCAACTTAATTCATACTTTAAAGTGTGAAACATTTTATTGATTTATATACTTACTGGAATGTATTATACTTACTCTAACCGTATCATACAAGATCATCCTACTGAATCACTATAACGAATAGATCCACAGGCTTCCATCGATCCAGTCACAAATCACCAAGACACTGTATTCAACAAAACAAATACTATCGCGATTGCAATTAATCTTTCAAATATTCTGAAAACCCATTGGAAATCGCACAACCAACATTACGTAACATCGTTCGTCGAAAGAAATAATAATTCCTTGCTGTCCAAACTGTTAAACTTAAAAATTTCTTATTATCACATGCAACAACGGTTCGATTCCTCTTTTAAAAATTCGCCAACGAATAAAAATCACAGATCTGTACGGTGGTTTCTATACGGACACTGAACCGACGACGATGTCGTCGTGTAGTTGGCTCTGTCAGTGGCGTTTCGGATGACCGAAGAAGAGGCTCGAGACGGAAACGGAGCTGGTCGGCTTGCGGTAACCAAAGGCGAATGCTATCCGCGACAACACGATACTATCGCGAGTGGTTTTGTTGAGGAATAAGCGAGCGTGTTGTCTTATATGCAACGGAAGGCTGTTACACAACGAGAACTATGATACGACGAACTAGTTGGTGGAAACAGTGAAAGGATTACGCAGCGAGAAGGTGCTTTAACGCATTCCGACGCGGATTGGCGGATCTTCGTTGCGTTAGAAGTTACCTTTTCATGGCGTGTAGATGGTTAATGGTTCTACATGTTTTCACATGTCGAAATTGTAGTCAAAAGTTTGCAAGTTGTAATGTATTTCTACATCAGATATATTTGTTATATTATAGTCATGTGTTTTTTTAATTATTTAATAAATATCAGTAATATTAATTTGTATTGATAATTTGGAATCCTAGACATATTACATAACTGTTCGTTCTCTCACATTTCTCTCTAAAAACCTAGAAGTAACATTTCAGATCCCACGAATCGATCTTCTCGAACTTCTTTCTAGTTCTAGCTTTTCTTCTGGAAAGAAAAAAAAAAGAAAAAAAAGAAGAAGGTAATCCTAGACTCCGCGAATCTATCTACGTTCGAACCTCTTGCTCTTACATTTCTCTTCAAAAAGAAAAGAAAGAAAAAAAAAAGTGAAGAAACACCGTTGCTTTCAAGAATCAATCAAACTTCTCTTAGAAAAACCGAAAAACGGAGGATTTTCAGAATCAATCTTTTCAAACCTTCGTCCCACTGTTTCTTAAAAAAAAAGAAAAGAAGCAACCGTTTACATTTATTTTATTCAAAACTACGAAACAACGTTCAAATTTCTTTCCACTCGTTCCTCTTGTATTTTTCTTTAAAAAGGAAGCTGAACAAACAATCGAGAATCGATCAAAGTTACAAACCATCCTCTCTCACGCGTTCTTTCACTCTTTTCTTCTTCTTCTTCAAAAAAAGAAGTTCAATGAAAACACCATAAATTGTGAGGATCGATGGAATCAACGAACGTGCGATCGAAAAACTCGTGGGAGTAAAAACGAGACGTTGACGGAGAGGAATCGTGGAATCGGCGGCGGGAAACGACCGCAATCGCAATAAAACGATGGAAATATTGGAATCGGCGCAATATGATTCCGCGACGGATCGCGAAATGAAACGAAACAATGTTTGCGTTGCGCAGAACGTCGAATGCCTCTCCCTTTCACCCTCGATCGTCCCACCGTTTCCCTTGCCCTTTCTCCATCCCCTATCCGTCGCTCGCCGCTTTCACCCCCAGCTGGGAATCGAGGATTTGTTAATATCGAGCGCCTAGCTAGTACCTTGCCAAAATGGCCGACGTTTAGTCGTGCCTTAGTTCCGATTTAACCGAACGTTCAATCGCGACGCGTAACTCCGCGTAACGCGAGTTCAAGATACATAATTAATGTGTCAATTTGTTATCCCAAAGCGATAACACTTGTTCGTTTATTCCGCTTGTTGTTATTTATTATTTTTTTTTTATTTCATCACTTGGAAATTGTGCATTCGGAAATTTTTGAAGATTTGAGAATTTTTTTTTTGAGGAGGGAGGAGAGATTTAAGAGTTGTAAGAATTATTTTTGGGGATACTTTTGTGACTAGTGTGTATTTATGTATTCTATTGACTCTACTTCAAACTTTATGGAATATTTGTAATTTCTTGATCTGGATTATTTGAATAGTCTCGTTCGAGTTTATTGGCCATTTAATTCTTCCCTAAAGATTTCGAATTGATAATTTAAAATTGAAGATTGAAATTTGTAATCTGAAATTCACTCGTACACTTTGTCGAAGACTTCTTTCATTTGTCATGATGATTGTTTGTAATTCGAACAACATCATTGGGCGCTAACAAGATGATTACTTGTGGCCTTTATACACATATCTATGGTCAGAACGTGTGGTCGAAAAAACCACAATACGGTCTTAACCGTATGTACGAATATCAGAGTAGAGAAGAGGAGAAAAAAAGAACGTAGTTTCTCCGCGAGAAACGAGGAGAAAAATATCTTTCAGAGAAGAAGTTTTGTAGAAGAACTGTTGGCCATCTTTTTTTTACAAGAAAGGGATAGTAAAGGTGCTGTAAGTTCTTCTGCCTCTACTGGCAGAAGATTTTGTGCAAGTGCCGTGAGTCGAAAAAGCAGCAGTCTTCGTACCAGTCTTAGGAACGAGTAAAGTACCAGTCTTAGGAACGCTGATAATGAAATACCGATTATTCGAAAAAATTTCAGTTTCCTCAACGTTAGGGAAAGGAATGCTCGTTTTGTTGTTAGTTGCTAGAATGTACCACCGTCTTCTCTGCTAGCTTCCAGTTGGCTAGTTGAACATCGATTAATCCTCTCTCGCTATTTCTCTAAATGTCTCACATGTGATTTGGTGATTTAACACCTGCCAGTCAATCGGTTTACATTTTCCACAAATAAATAATATGGGTATAAATAAACGTGGGTATTATTTTAAAAACAATAGAAAAATAGACGTGCAACATGAGTTAGAACATTTACATATTACTCGTTTGCATTATTATTTTCTCTTGTATTTGTACTCTTTAACACTTGTAATTAGTAAAAATTAGGGATTTTTTCCGATTTTTTAAAACCAGAAACAGTTAGAGCAGTCTATATTTAGATGTAAATTACAACTTGTCCACAAAGAGTTAAAATCTACGATGTGACGAGGCTTTTATTTAAAAAGAATGTTTATCGTCCATGTGAAAAGTCTATACTGTGACTGAAACTTGATCTGTTGGGCAACTTTTATTTAAAACGAAATATTTATTAGCTCATTTTGATCTACAACGTCATCCCGATTACTTTGTCCTAGATCAGCATATATTCTGAATTCTCTCTGGAATAAATAGGATTTATCTATGAAGGAAGTAGATTTTTTTCTATGATTGTATTAGTGTCAAATTAGTTCTGACAAATTCTATAATTAATTTAATTGATGGACAACAAAATAAGCATGTAATTCTAATTAAGAATGACTTGAATTAAAAATATAAATAAATAATATAAATGAATAAATAAAGAGGTAAAATATTGAAATCTAACACTTTATAAATAATTTGAAAATCGTATCATAATAATAAATGAAAATTTTATCTCTTAAAAGGAACAAATTTAATAATCGTGAACCTAATCCTCCGGATTGGTCTAAAAATCGAAGAAAAATTGGATTTAAAAATTCCAAAAAGAAAGAAAAATCTTGAAAAAAGAAAGGAAAAAATAAAAGAGGCTTGACGCGTGGCAAAAATTTTCCAATCACACTGTACACATTCGCATCGACGTTGGTTAAACAGCTGACTGTGTTAAACCGGCGCTTAAACAAGTAAACGAGCGAAACCTAATCGCGACGCGAGCAGTTAACAGGCGTGCGTCTCTGTCTATCGTTGAAAATTAAGTTGAAATTAATTTAATCGTCCATCACGTCAGCGATCTGTTAAAAATTAACCATTAAAAAGTATCGACAAGTAATTAGAGAATTAAAATTTGAACGAGGATGTGTTCCAACTCGACCACCGTGTTGTTGAAGAAACGAGAGAGAACGCAAAATTGGGTGCCAGAGGAGAAGAACGCTTTATTTTCGTTGATCAAAGAGCACGTTAATGCGATCGAGAACAAAAAGGTCGACGCGGCAGCTTCCGCTATGAAAAACTCTGCTTGGCAACAGATCTACTCGGCTTTTCGTGAGAAATTCTCCACGGACAGGGATATCACTAGAATAAGGGAACAGTGGAGGAGAATGAAAGGACAGGCCAAGGTGGAGATGCACATCTTTGCTGAGAAGGTTAATCGATTGTCGAATTTCCTTCGTTTTATCGATTTAACCCGTTAAGCTTATCGGTATTTCTGTTCAGTCATAAACAAACTGCGAATTTGTTACGGATACAATTTCATCTTTTCACTGCATTAAATACTTACATTTTTATTACATTTACGATTTTATATTTTTATGAAACTTCCCAAGCAGAAGTTTGTTTCCACTATTTAAATATCATAAGATTTGCGGATTTTATACAAAGTTGAAAGATCTTTGAAATCTCTAGTTTGTACCGTTTTATTTTAATTCGCATGAAAATGATCTAGAGTCTACCGATAATAATTAAAAATAACACTAAAGGATAGCATTCATTTATTTTCATCACCATCGATATCAATAGGAAATATATTCAAATTACTAAACAGATCATTTGATTTAAACACACAACGAAACTTCAATTTTTATCCATTTCCATTTTGTCTGTGCACACGAGTATCTTTCTAATCTAATTTTATGCCAAGTATAAACTAATATTAAAGCTCCCAGTAAAAGATATAAATTTTCTATTTAAAAATGTAATAACCTGCGTTAAGAAAAATTATAAATTCTTCCATTCTCGTAGATTAAAATTAAAATACCTACTTCGAAGAATCTACATTTTTCCCATCTTTTCACGAAAAAAAGTAACAAATAATGATAAAAATTAGGTGAAGACTCTGGGTCCAGAAGAGGCAGCCAAATGTCGCCCATCGAACCTGTGCATCGAAGTATGGAAACTAATGGAAAAGGCGAGAAAAAACAATGAGGACGAGGATCGTTCCGACGAAAATGATCGAGAAAGTCCCGAGAATTCCAGCTTGCAAGCGTTCCTGAACAAGCTGACGGCCTCCACAGCGGAAATAGCCACGGCGAACGAAATTAAAGTGGAGGCGGATAGCGACGAGTACAACACGGAGAATGAGGGCAACCAACACGAAATTTTCAAAAAGAAATCGAACGTTCCACAGAGGAAACGATCGCGAACCTCTGAAACCGAGCCTGTGGATCTTGCTGAACAGAGGACAAATCCCGTAGATACCATGATTCACAATGGTATTTGTAAATTAATCTCAGAAATTTTGAAATGTTGAGACTTGAATTCGAAATCGAAATTGAATTCTTGGTTGAACGGAGTTTAGAAGAAATATCGAAATATTCAAGAGAAATGAAGTTTTATTATTCTTTTCTCTTATTTTTCTCTATATAATATATGAATATAATCTATCATATAATTAAATAATTTACTTCTTAACTGATATTATTAGGCTCCATTAAGAACGATGATAATTTAAGAATTTAAAACTAAATTGTATAACACTTAATTTTAGAAGAACTAATTTTATTTCGAATTGAAGAAAAATATAAAATACGCAATAAAATTAAANTAAAAAAAAAAAAAAAAAAAATATATTAGAGAGGAAATTTTATGTAAGATAAAGTGCGAGAGCAAAATACAAACGTGTAGAATCGATGATATTAATTTGATGTAATTTCGTTTTGTTTCTTAACACAAGATGGTGTATCCTTAGCAAACGTAGAGGAAAGGAACGATAGGATTGATAATGAACAAGTTGAATCTGTTCAGAAAGCAACATGGATGTTCGAATTGGCTCAGAGGGAGCATGAGTTAAAGCTGAAGATGTTGAATATTGAATTGGAACGAGCAGAATTACAGAAACAGACAGCGATTAACGAGTTGGAGACTTCAGAGATTAAGAGAGAGTTGATTGAAAACCAAACCGCCGAATATTATAGGTAATATAATACTATTATTAATAATATATCATAGTACATGTATTAAAAACTGGACCGTTTTGCGCGATTTATCAATCAATATTATAATATTAGTGAATTGGCGAATTAGAAATCGTAGTAAATTGTAAAACAGTATCATTTTAAAATTTATAGAATTTACTTCTTGTGAGATTTCATTTGTTTCATTACTATAGTTGTTACTGCCAAAAAAACTTGTTAACTCTGGAAACTTGTAAGATTTGCTAACAATATATTAATAAAAGTCTTATTGGTGATATTAATTCAATCGTATAAAGGACTCTTAAAGATAAAATTTTGTATACATCATCAAGGTATAATTATGAAAGATATTAATAAGTTTGAAACTCATTTAACACTTTTATGTTTAATGAAAACAATATATTTTCTACATTTATTTCTTAAATAAAAAATTTTGGCAGCTTCTGAGTTTCAAGAGATATGAACAAAATTCATTAGAATTGATTTAAACATCTTTTTCTTCGTATATGAAGTGAATTTTAATTATAAAAACAATTGTAAAAAATGAACAATTTCTTCCTCTCGTATAGAAAGGCCAAAATCTTCGATTATACAACTATATTGTAAAACACTCGTAATGATACAGTTTTAACTATCTCTCATCTATATCGTATAAATTTTCACGCTTAAATTGTGATAAAAGCTGTATATATTTTAATTCTATAAAAAAATTGAATTAATATTGCCGCCAAATGACAGGACAGCCATCTCGCGGATATCCTACTGGAGCAACATGACCACAGTGTTCCCCTTCTCGTAGTAGTGTATGGTTTCCAGTAGAATCTTGAACACTTGCTACGCTTTGAAATTCTTACTCAGAGAATAATGCAAAGAGCTATTATTACGTTTTCTCGAAATATGGCTTCGCTAAGGTACAAAAGAATGCTTTCCATAGAGATGATTAACGTTAACTATATAGATTTCCTTCTTCTTCATAGCTTAAGTCGACCCCTGGCTTTTGCACATGCATAGTTAAAGGCGAAATTTTATTCTAATTCTTTTCAACTGTTCACAAAATATTAACTAAAAAGCAAACCACTTGTCGAATCAATTAATTGAGATATATTCCTTTAGTAAATTGTAATAAATTTGTAGGGAATTGTTGGCTTGCTGATGTATGTACTTAACTTATGTAATAGTCTGCAATAGTTTGTGTTCTTATTGAAATACTTTCATAATATATTTCTTTTAATATTGTCTCCGTTATTTTGTATTTACTTGTAATTATAGTATTTTTGGCTCAATATGTTCTACATGATGTTTTGTATTCAACTGTCCTTAGTATGTTTTACAATGATGTTTTGTATTCAACTGTCCAATTGTATTTGTGATATAAATGGATACTGTATATTTTTAGCTTTTGCTATTGCGTCACAGTTTATTTCTTCTTTTTTGGCACTATCAATCTAGAAAGCTAATTAAAATTCAGTCATTTGATCATTACAGCCAAATAAGAATGGCTGGTGAACGTGGATCTGGAGCTGGGAAAGGAGGTGGCGGTGGTGGAACTATCCGTGAAGCTGGTGGATCTTTTGGAAAGATGGAAGCAGCTCATGAAGATCAATATTTTTATAACCTGGTTAGTTGCTTCAACTTCTTGGCACACAATTCTTATGGTGTTTATAACATTTCTTAAATATTTAACTATATTGATTTAACCATTATGTTTTCATACATCATAGTTTGTAATCATCTTTCCTATATCATATAGTTATTTGAAAAGATTTATTTACAAACACCAATATTTACTTTTAGCAAAAAGAACAACTTCAAAAACTTAAAGAGGACCTGCATGACGAAATCTCTTTTCACGAAGAACAAATCAAACGCCATCAAGAGGCCATAAACCGTCACAAACAAAGAATCACAGATATGGATGAGAAATAAACTAATTCATTCTATACAATATACTTACTTTCTAAGCGTGATGTTACTCTTTCTAATAATGAAACTGTTATAATATTACTAATAGTA
The DNA here is from genome assembly GCA_002806875.1 of Lepidotrigona ventralis hoosana. NCBI lineage: Eukaryota > Metazoa > Arthropoda > Insecta > Hymenoptera > Apidae > Lepidotrigona > Lepidotrigona ventralis. The sequence goes on along the minus strand of NIPQ01089404.1, from coordinate 16,600 downwards.
ATTATAGTAGACATTTATGTCTGTATTTTTTTTTAAACTGCAAAATATATAATATAATATATAGAGTAAAATATATATATATATATATATATAATAAAAAAAACAAATTAATTATTTTCTCGTATTTATGCAATAGTAAAGCTTATTCATACATTCTGAGATAAAATTGTTATCAGTACACGTCAATTATCTCGATTATTTTTCGATAGTGTTTGTATTCAAATGTTTCACTGTTTGTGACAGGAAGTCACAAAATTTCTGTACCATTCAATTCTACAGAAGAATCCTTTTTTTTTTAAAATTAATGACATTAAAAACTCAAAAACCATGTTTCGATATATTTTACGAAGATTATTGTCCGAGAAAAGCTGGTAAGTATGATATTTAAAAATTACTAAACTAGCTCGATTGTAGTTAGTGGTTAGATCAACATTTTCAAAATAACACGACAGTTCTAACAAATCTAGCTATTTAATAAGGAGATACAGTGACTCTAACAGAAATAAAACTTCAAACAACGACATTGCATACGAAGCTGAGTATTATTACAAACAGGTAATATTTACAAGGCATGTACAAAGCAATTATAAATATAAAGAGTTATATGCAATAACGAAACATTTGTCTGTATGCTTTTCAGGATAAAGAATTGCTCGAGCTGTTGAAACAAAAAATGCAAGAGGAAGTGAAATGCATGCAAGAAGAAGTGACAACGATGCGTAATAAAATTGAAGAATATAACCGCACTATCAACGAAAATCTTCGATTTTTAAAAGGTCTTGAGAAAGATTTGTCTGCGAGCGATAAGAAATAGTTCTTTTAATATCGATAGATATATTATTTTTTTTCCAAAAAACGTGAGACACTGTAATTAGTCGCTAATGATATTTGTTAAAGTTCAAAATATCATATTAGAGAAAAAAGAAAATGTAAGTCAAACTTTTTATATCTTATGATTAAAAAATGGTCGAACGATAAACATAGTGATTGCTCTTTCAATTTTTATTTTAAAACTTATCGGTTTTCCGCAAGACAAATATTTAGTTAAAAATGAAACTCACCACTGTGGTGTCGTCATTGTGTAATTTTCCCGGCCATTATTCTTTCTAAGTTTCATGTCCACTTTCTACACTTTACACCACTATAGCTAAAAATGAAAAACAAAAAAAGATTGACAATCAGATTCTCATTTTCATTAATTTCACATTATTATTAATTTTTATAACGCGTACGTATTGAATTTAAAATGTTACGTTAAACGCAACGGACATACGTTGACAAGACAAATAATACGTTAGACAAGTAACATAAATATAGTATAATAGTATAATTATATAATAATTATAAAAGTATAAAGTATTATATTAATAATTAGATTTTGAAATAATGGATAATTGGGAGAATGTAATGAATTTTTATAATAATAAATTACAAAAACAAAACGTTCTTTTAGAAAATTAGCAGTGGACCGATTCACATGCGTTGTAATTTTCAGTCTTTCACAGAACAAAATTATATACGCATCATTTTGATTATCAGACTTACATCAACACACTTATTGCACAGTGTCAACATCTCAATGCTAATCGACTTATCTAACATTTTGTGTTTCATTTTTCTTCTCTTAGAACGTTGATTAAAAACGTGTTTTTAAACGTGCAAAATTCAAATAGTTCGCGCAATGTCGTAGCACAGCGGTAGTTTCACAAAAAAGCAGCCTTCCGGTGTGGGCCACTGTGGGGCGCCCATGCTTCCTTCAAAATGGCGGCAGCTCGGCGACGAAAGTCCGATCGACGCGCCCTCAGTGTCTCGCGGTTCATCGATCAGTGTGGTGTGTGTCGCGTTGTTGCTCCGGTGGATTTTTTTGGTGGTTTCTTCCTGGCTGAAACATACGCGTATTTCTTTTCGTTTGGTTTCGCAGAGTCGACGCCGTGATCGGTCAGGGGGCTCTTGGATGGGCCCAGCGGCAATTACAAAGGGCAAGATGCAACCGAGGATATATTGGATTCTGATGAGTACGGCCGTCATTCTCGCGGGATGCAACGCCGCTACCGAGGTGAGCGCACATACTCTCGTAGCCTTCTTTCTCCCTTCTGTCACTCCTTCGACGATCGTTCGATCGCCTATCCCCTCGTATCTCGTTGTCGCCCGACCACTTTCGTCCCCGTGACGACATTTCGTCTGCGAAATCTGTCGAACGCGCGCTCCAACGAGATTTTGAAAAGCAACACGCTGCACTCCTGTGAATCGCTCTTGCGCCCGTCGTTTCTGTTACTCCGAAATGACTCCGCTTATGGCATATTTCCATTCTAGATATATATTTGTGTACCTCGTGCATGTCGATAATATGCGTCGCGTTCTTACATGTATCTTTGCCTTTGTACACGTCCGAACAGTCGCGCGACGCGACGATTCCGACAGCGGTTGTTTATGCTTCATTGCCAATTGCACGAATCTGTTTACTCATTTTATCGTGACGCGTTTAGTAGCTAAGCAGGTTACAACTTGCTCCGATTAGAACCTCCGAATGCTCCAATGTTCCTGTGTACAAATGACATGGTTCTTTATTTCGTGGAAGCAGATTAATTTATAGATTTATTGTATCCTATTTGTTTATGTTAACCGAGGTCGAATTATGCAAAATAATTTTTATTTTGCATAGCAAACATATATTTCGTGTGATTTTCTTTGTAAGAAACGTAACGTTAAAATTAGAAGTAGTTTTAGGAATTTGGAGTACTAAAATTAGAAATAGTTGAGCAAATAAATTTGTCGTTTAATTCGAGAGATCTTCAAGTGTAATGTTATTACAAGACGCTACCGTAGAATTTTTCATACCAAAGATAGATTTTTTTGTAAAAAAAGCATAATACATTAAAATTAGGAATAGTTTTAAGAATTAGGAATACGCTAAAATTGGAAATATTTATCGTTTAGTTCGAGAGATCTTCAAGTATAGTGTTACTGCATGACGCTAGTATTTTTAGCCCTTAAATCGTGAGTTGTTGATACAAATTATCTCGTTATTTATATCGAAATTTATATCGTCGTTACGTGTAATGAGTTCAGATAATATTTCAAAGAATATCGTAAATTTTCGGCTTCTAAAGAAAGATCAAGAAAAGAAATAATAATTCAATCGAAAATTGACATTGAAGTTTCGAAAAGACTATACGAATATTAAACGTTAACAGTTCGTTTTAAATTGAGTCTCGGGAAACGCGGTGTCTTACGAGGCATTTTTACCTAATATAATTGCATAATATGGTAAATCACGGGAAATTACACGCCCCTACGCGGTGCGTGCCGCGTATCTATTATTTTGAAATTCAGTCTGTCACGGAGGTGGCCTTTTCGATAGGCTAACATTGCGACAGGATACAAATCCTCCTACGTACTCAAGATATTTTCAAGTTTAGCTAATACAATCAATCGATGGTAATCGTGTCTCGCGTTACAGTGTTAATAAAATTTCAAAATGTGCGCAGAGCATGCACATGAAAAATCTTCGAATATTTGTTCAAATATGTACTTTGGTGCAACCACTGCACCTGGTGGTTTTTTTCTTGCGCGGCATGCTGCACTACCGGCCTGAACTCGTTGTTTATGCTCTCCTCGCACGGTGGTCGAGATATCGGAGCAAAAACGCAAGAAATATTCCGGCCGATGTTGACGAGTAATTCGAGACTTTGCCGCCACCGTCAGACCCGCATACATTATTTTTTTTATTCACTTTTTGCAAAGACTCTCGGCTATCGTTTCGCGTGATCGTAGTGGCGTTGCGGCGTGGCGGCGGACGAAAATAAAATGCCCTTCGATGAAGTATTTATCGGCGGCTGAAAAATGTCAAAAAATTAGGCACGAGTACCCTGCGTACGTTCCATCTCCGCGTGATTTATTATCGATCAGGTGTCAGGCATGTTTTTTTTTCTTTTTTTTTTTCATTCTCCTTTTATGAACAGCAATCGAAGGCTATTGTTAAAAAAACACAAGTCATTTCTACTTTTTATAGAAAATTGATGATTGATAATTGCAAGCGGAAAACGTGATAAATCAAATTTCTTATTAACCTCAAAATCGAAAATCAAATCTCACAGAGAATTTGGTTTTGGAGCCGAACTTCTAACACTATGTGTTATTCCCCGTAGTATTAAGTTATTGAAAATACAAAAATATATAAAGTCCACTCGTTTAAGCATAAAGTAATATTAAAATCTGAAATCAACATGTTCTTCTTCTAAAATTCAAAGTCCATTCCATTTCTGGAGGAGTAAAATTTGGCAAAAAAGTTTAACAAAAATGTACCACCTGTCTATATATTTTTGTGGCTTTCAGTTGCTTGAGAATTGGAATTAATGCGTTCTCGATGGAAAAATTGATGGCGGAGCACGCGCGCGTGTTGATTTACGACAGGAGGAAAACGCGGGAATTAATTGAATTCGTTTTTAGTTAATTATTGCGAATAAACAATGAAAAGCTCTCGGTTCATGCTCACCAGTCATCGTCCAGACGAAAGTTTCGACCCTTTTGCTTTTGTGACTCGTTCGAGCCAGAATCATGCACGCACGTGCGCCTATATAATTCGTTGAAATTAATAAAGCCCTTTATTTACGCAACGTTACGCGTATTATTACTTAAAGGCATTACTGCATTGTAGACAAACAATGAAATTGCCGAATGAAATCTCCTGGGTGCTGATAAATCCGCCGATATATATTCGATTTGTCTGCTCCATTTATAATTTTTCGATGCGAGAATTTATGCATACGAGCATTATTTTTATTATTTTTGCGTCGTTCGAGATACTCAGACAAATGTACTATATATTATATATTATATCATAGATTTACGTCGGTGTGATGATAAATTGTTAGATTAAAGACATTAAATTATCTTATAAATTCATTTTATTATTAATTTTAAAATTTAATATTATTAAAGACATTAAATAAAGATAACATTATCTCATAAAGATTAAACACGTCTCTTACAAATTCATATTAAATTATATTGAAGATACTAAATGTGATGATTTAAATTTTAAAAAGATTATACGTAGTTTCCATTATTTTTGTGCCATTCTGTACAATTTGCATGATATTTAGGCGAAGGTATTATATCATGGATTCATATTATATCGAAGGTATTAAATTTAGTTAGGTTATATGATACGTTAGTTAGGTTAGTGCAGCTTGGTTCCTTGCGAATCGCCTTTAGCGTGAGATTACGCGCGAATTTTCGTTTCAAGTAAATGAAGACTCCGCTCGCTTTGTATTAATTTATTAAGAAATTGTTCGATAACTTTCGTGTTAAGCGCACGCAGGCGAATATATATCGTCGTAGATAACTTTTTTCGCGAAAACAGCCCGGAAAGTATATCGAAATGGTCAGATCGATGAACTCGAAGGTTGTGAACTTTTTTCATCTCTCTCTGATATTCTGTTATCTATTTTTAAATAGAGAATCTTTTTAATTTATGAATTAGAATGATTTTAATTTCCAATATTAGACAGAGATTAGACACATTAGGTTGTAAAATATTTATTATATAATTTCTTTATCTCTCAGTTCAAGTCTTTTAAATCATTTAATGTTTCAAAAAATGCATGCATATTCGAACAATGTATATTTCGATGTATATTAGAAACATTCAATTAATATAAATATGAAAATCGTACTTCATTTTGGAATGAAATAGATTTCGTCATGCTTTCAAAACTATTATATTATTAATATCATAATTCATGTGTGTGTATATATTGTTAGTTTTTAAAGAATAAAAAAGTTATAGATTTAAATGTAGGTTTTTCAATATTTTATATAAAAATAGAATACACGAATATTTTACTAGAGATTATAATATACTTGAATATACAAATAATATACAAATAATTGTTTCAACGAGATGCTGTATCGTATTGAATATTTTATTGCACAGTGTATAGTTATTCTACCAACTATTCAAATCTTCCCGAAAATAACCAGACCGATACGTACAACAGGAATTCTTCCGCGCTGTAAACCCCCGGAGGATTTTATTCGAACGTGAAGTAGCTTTTAAGCGAAAAAGAAACGTAGAAATCGGGCCGGAAGCGATGTTGGAAAACGGACGCGGAAGAACGATACCCCTGCAGTTCCGTTTGTCGGCCATTTCGCAAGGCCGTAACCTGTAGCACTTGCTGTATGCCCGCTGTGTTCGACAAGATCCACTCGAACTTGGTCCACAACGTAATCCTATCGATGGCCTGTGCTGTTACACCGGCGATCAGATTTTCACGAGCCACCGTTATTTCATGGTAAACTTTACACTGCTCTCCTCTCTTCGTTTCCCCTTCTTTCTCTTCCTTCCGTTGCGCGTTCGCAACTTTGCAATTGCCTCGCGTTTGCCGATTTTAATCTCGTCTGATCCTTGGGAGATTCGATGATCTTTATGAATAATCGAAGAATTATGTCTGTGAAACTTCGAAGGTTAGGGATATCAATTAATGTTTGCGTGACGTGTTGAATTGTTAGTTTCATGCGAAATTCAGTTCGTTCAATTTATTCAATAGTTGAATGTTGAAAATAAAAGTTGATACTGGTTCACACGTATAAAATATATTTATCTTCGTATCGTATCGTCGGGTCGTGCGTTGCTAAATTTTTTTCGAGTATTTCATTTTATTTTGTTATTTTACATTCTTGATGGATAGAGTCGCAATAAAATTCGATGAAGCGAAAAATCCCGATGATTGAAAGATTCCAAAAATTCCAGTCGAGAAATGAAATTCTCTTCTGATGGTGAAGTGACATTACACGATCGGGAAATTAACAAAAGTATGCTTGCCATTTATTTAATACAATTATTGGAATTGCGATTTTGTTTCTTTGTAAATAACTACTGAAATTATTATTTTAGTCTTCGCGAATGATTTTGGAAATCAGTATTGGAGTAAGTACATTCATCACAAATCTCCGCTTGACTGAGCATAGTTTTCCTCGCATTGATAGTGAGCGAACACATGTAATATAAAACCAAAAGGATTATACAATATATTAGATATGTTCTAAACACACGTATAGATTACTATTGCAAAATCTAAATATTATACATTAATTTATTCGGATTTCGTGAAAGTTTAAAAATGATAGAAAGATAGTATACCTTTCAATTTGTCTATAGAGATTTGTCTAAAA
>NIPQ01089403.1:0-74045 GCA_002806875.1 Lepidotrigona ventralis hoosana | reverse complement strand
AAATTAATAATTCGCAAATTGCCAAGAGAAATGCCGCTCGTACCTCAGGTTGGTAGCTCGGCATTCCCTTCTGTATTTCGTTGCTCCTTTCCGATGCAGTTTGTGGCATTTCGACTTGGCTGCAAGGGTGGGACCAACGACAGAGGTTAGTCCGTCGACTGGAGACCGACTATTTTCAACGACGACCGGCCACTGTCGATTAAACAGCTAATTAGCCTGGCGAGCTCATGGAAAGAAGAGCTCCGTCAGTATTCAATGGGACCAACGACAGAGGTTAGTCCGTCGACTGGAGACCGACTATTTTCAACGACGACCGGCCACTGTCGATTAAACAGCTAATTAGCCTGGCGAGCTCATGGAAAGAAGAGCTCCGTCAGTATTCAAGCATCGACTTCGTTAGCCTTTTCGCTTGCGAGACTTCATTTCTGAGAGAATTTCTTGGAAATCGTCTCTGGTCTTGCACGAGATTAATTATGCTTACAGTTGACTCGTTATTACAATCGGGGACACGATTTCTCTTTTGTCGGTAGGGACGATTATCGGCTGTAGCGTTGAACACTGTAATCAGCCGAGTTTTTCTTTTTTCGATGGATACGGCATTTCCGATGGTCAGCGATAAATTCCGATGCAGCACGTGGAACGCTCCGACGAAGAGGAAAGGAAAGGAGCGAAACACCAGGGGACGCTTACCGATTTTGCCTAGCGTCGTTAATAATACTAATCGGTCAACTGTCTGCGCGAAAGTAATCGTTTCCTCTGTGGACACGGTGTGTGTATCGCGCGAAACTGCCTGCTACGAATAATTTTGCTGGCAACCGTAATTACGGGGCCCCGTTCGTAGTTACGGCACGGATCTGCGTCCGACTCCGCGGCTCCATAATGAAAACGCAACTTACTATTGCCAACGCAAACAACGTCATTATCGTCTTCCGGAATGAAACTTTCAAAAATTCTATCAATATTTATGCACGTGAGAAGTACACACGTTACGAGCTGGATACAAAGGAAATCGCCTCGCAGTTCGTCGATATCAGTGTCGAGGAACTCATCTCAACGTTCTTCTCATGAATCATTTTAAAATTGCAACATGATTGATAGCGGAGAGACGGATGCCACGTAATTATCGGTCTCCTCGTTAATAATATCGAACCGTGATCCGTGCGCAAAGAAGCTTACATTGTTGGATTATTAAAGATGCAGCATTAAAGATGGTGTGAACTCGGCAAGTTCGGCAGATCCATTAATTTTCGAAAGAAGAGCACGGAAGACGAGATAAATAATCGGAGATGGAAAATGCGGAAGATGATGCCCCGGCAAGATGCGCATCGGCTCTCGATCTATCCTCCGGGTAGGGAAAGAATAAAAAAAAGCTTTGTAGCCGATTCGATGCAATATCCGTCGCATAGCCTCGGCTGGTGGCGTTTGGAATACGTTCGAAGCACTATCACTCTCGGCACGTCTACTCTCGAAAACACGGTAGCCTTGTTTCATTTCTGGCGAGTTGAGCGGGCGCGGACGATCTAGCACGCGTACACGGGAAATTGAAGGATGAAGATAAATGAGAATTCTGACGCGACGGACTATCAATATCGCGCCTATCGTGCACTCGGCGACACGTTCTCTACGTAGCGAGCTGACTAAAGTATCGAATCCCGCACGAAATGATCCATTCGCGTGTCCGTCTTATCTGCAACAAAGATTTTTCGGTTTGTTCTTCCTACACTTTCATCTCGCGCGTCGAATCAATGTTTTTGATTTAGCACGTAGTTCGGCATCAGAATTGGAGATTTACTTTTTCGTTTCGAACGCGGATTGTCCGGGCCTCTTTGAATTTATAATTTAAAAAAAAGAGAAAATCGCTGACAAACTTTGAAGATCATCGTTTTTAGACTCCCCCGGGCTTGCATAATCTTTCTCTTTAATTTAATATTTAATAATGACAGCTCAGTCGGGAAAAGTCGATCGTGCGCCTCTGCCCCCTCCCTTGTCCCCACAATATTCAGGTCAGTTTCACACGAGTTTCGAAAAGCGATCGATCTCCCTGGTTGATAAATTCTGTGAACAAGGACGAATCTTGGAAATTCTACGACGATTCGGTTGCTCGCGACCGGTAATTTTGGAAGTCTCTCGAGAGATAGTCAGGAGATAAGGAAAGGGATTGCGGACTAAGGATCCAGACACACTTTAACGAGGCGTGTACGAGGTAACGAGACTGAATACAGGTTTCGCAACCCTTTCTTTGTCGGTGCGAAGCAAAGGAAGGCTACGATTCCGAGAGCTCCGGGCGGCTTTTCAACATGTTAATTGTATATTTGTGAGGTGAGGTGATAAACAAGGCTGTGGCTCGGTAGCTCGCTGCTGTTGGAGTCTTCATTACAGCTGGTAATATATAACCGTAGCCCCCAAGGGGGCACTTTCGATGCTCTAGAAGAAATTATGAAGTCCGATATACCCGGTGACTCGACAACGCTTACTCATAAAACGTTCCTCTTTCGATCGAGCACGATCAGCGGAATTTGATTTCAGGTCAATAGGTTAATCATCGAGGTAGCTCGAAGCACCGATTACCAGAGGAATAAGGAATCGACCATTAGGCATATTTCTGTCATCAATGCCTTGCAGCTTTCTTCTTCCTTGTTCTCTATTCGAGCTTAAATCGCTCGAATCTTTGTTCGAATTTTAATTCACGATATTAACGTGAGAAGTAGTTATTTCTGATAGAAACGACAAGCTTGCAACGCGCAATCTCGTCGAAAGCGGATTCCCGTGAGTTGGTCGAATCGTTTAATCACGATTTCGCATCTGCCGATGCCACTGCCTCGCAGCATATTCTGGTTAAGGGCTCCGGAACATCGGAGAGAAAAGAAGTGAAAAAGATGAGAGAAACCCGCGTGATCACGGTTGCATCGTGAAAGCAACTCTCTCGCGACGCGCACACATACACGCGCAATCGATTGGCCTTCGGGTCCGAAGGTGCGAACCGGTTCCTCGAGCGCGACTCGATTTTCGACGTGGAATTTGGAGCCGAACGGAGGAGACCGGCTTCCTGCAACCCTCTCCAGACATTTCAGACTCGGGGTTCATTTGAACCGCTTTTCTCAGGACCAGGCGAGAGAACTTGAAGACAACGACGACAACGACGACAAAGAAGAAGAAGAAGAAGAAGAAGAAGAAGAGGAAGAAGAAAAAGAAAAAGAAGCATCGGCGCTTTATTCGCGAAACAGAGGTAGACAGAGATGCAATGGCACGCCCCCTCGGTGTCAGATTTTATTTATCGCATCGTGGCTTTTTGTTTCACGGTAAATGCCCCGGGCATTTAGGAGTAAGACGTTCCCCGATTTATAGTCTCCGGCCTGCCTTGGGTCCCTCTTCTTATTCTTTTGCTCCATCGAGCGCCCTTGACTCGTTTTCTCCTTCGGACTTGAAGCGTACTCCTGCTGGATCCTTTTTCTGTTTTCGGCCTTCCGCGTTGCGACTCGTTTTTCATCGGACCTTCGGCTCGCTCCGAGTAGAAAGAGCCAACGTTCAACTTGCGATTTTTCTGTTCCAGATAAACATGGAAGCCGTCACATCTACCGACTACGATTCATCGAATCTCAGCAGAAACTTTAATCAGGTGGGTTTCAATACCTACAATTATTCGCAGTTCGAGGAAAAGTACAAACCGCGGCAAGTGTTCAAGTACAGCGACGAGTATGTGGAGTACGGTCGTAACTCTGTCAAACTAGGACCGAATGAGAGGTTTGCGAAATTATCGTCGAAGCATCAGGACGGTGTCGGTAAAATCGATCAGAGATATTCGCGTAGTCACTCGCAGCCAGAGAAACAGCATCATTCGACCCACGAAACGCGGTCCAAGTCTCAAGATTCGCGCGAATTGACCTTCTATCAGATCGATCCGCCTGCTAGAGTGGAAAACGTTCAACACCATTCGAAGGCTTATCGTTTCGCAGCGGAGAAGAGCCAGAGCAAAAAGGAGTTGACTTTTTACGAGATCGATGGGCCGACGGCGCAAGAAAAGACGAAAGATAGCAAATTCGAGGTCTGCAAGGACAGAAGCGACAAACGGGACAAATCGCATATCGTACAAGAAAAAGTGGTCCCTCCGAAGCACGTGAAACAGAGTCATCAGGAACAGAAGTCGAACACGCCGCCGAACTATCAGTTAAATAGGTCGCAGTCTGATCTAACGGAATGTCAGTTGCCGAATTACTACAAGCATCAGAACAATCCTTACATCGATCCACCTAAGTATAGACAATTCGACAGACCGCCGAAATATCAAGAAACACCACCGAGGTCTGAGCCCCCGCCGAAGTATTCGGAAGTGGCTAAACGCCAGGACGATTACAAACGTGTTCAGGTGAGTACGATTCTTTGATAATTGCACTCGTCTCCTGTTTGGTGGAAATTGATGTCACACATCTTTTGCTAGATATTTAATATCGAGCATTCCTACTTGGATTTATTCCTTATTCCTATTCAGATTTTCTACATTTCCGGTTCCCTTTGCGGATGAAACTCTTGTGAATTCAACACAATTAGCGATTACGCGTAACGTTATCAATTCGACAGGAGGAGAGGGGCAAACGACAAGGTGGAGGAATAGGAGGAGGAGGAGGTGGAGGTGGATGTGGAGGTGGAGGGAGTATAGGCATCGGTAGCGGCAGTGGTGGCGGTGGCGGTGGCGGCAGCGGTGGTGGTAACTCCAACAGGGGAACCGGCAGTACTCATGGCGCCGAGACGCCCTCTAATCTGGCCAGTATCACGCCAACCGCGCGAGAAGTAACACGTGGTGTTTCGTCACGATCGCGAATCCCTTATAAATCGTGCGACACGCGTTACCTGAACAACAATAATAACAATAGCAACTCGAGCAAAGAGGAGACATACCAGGATGGTACCGAGGACTCGGAACTAACATCGTCGTCCAGGTGTCACGCAGATTCGTCCAAGCCGTCGTTTCATCATCATCATCAACATAATAATCATCATCATCATCATCATCATCATTGTCAAAGTCGGACTTGTGGAATCGGTGTGGGAAGTGGTAGTAGTAGTAGTAGTTGTGGTACCGTTTCTGGTAATGTCTGCCACGGTGGATCCGGTGTGCCATGCGATTCGTCGACGTGCGATAGATACAAGGGTGCTGTGGATTCTTTGCTAAAAGCTAGCGAGGCGGTGCAAGGTCGTTTGTGCGACAGATCGATGTTGAAGATCGAGAAACCGTCGACGAAAGCGATTCTTCACGGTGTCGAGGGGATTGGGAAATGCGGCGGGGATAGAATGAAATCGGCGCAGGAACTCGGTTACGGCAAGCACGAAAATGTCAAGTCCAAGAGTCACGATGTCGGTCATGGGTTCAAAGTCGAGAATATTAAATACTACGGCGAGCTGAAAGGTTACGATTTTAAATCGTACGGAACTATCGATAAACCGGTGCTGGTGGTCTCTGCTCATGAGAAATCGCATTTGCACGGACCGGAGAAGAACGGTCACGAGAAGTGTCACTCGAAAACGTCTTCCTCGTCGGCGATGCAGAGTTACGGCCTGTCCAAAGTCGCTGGTGAACGTCCAGCGGAGAAGAGCGTGTACGCCGATCATTATTATCACCGATCGTCGCATTCGAAGCCGCAAAACGCGTATCAAGTATACCAAGAGACCAAGTACTCGTACAACGTGAGCGGAGTACCAGGGACGCCGGCGCAGGCCAGCGCAGCCGCAGCTTTCTTCGCAAGGTCAGTTACTCAATCTACTACTCGCGATCACGCGCGTCCACCTGTTTCCGCCAAAGATTTACGGCTCTACCGTTCATTCTTCCCTAGTCATTGTTCCTTCTGGCTATCTGTAATTGTCCACTGTCTGGCTATCGTTTGTTTACGTGACGCCTCCTTCGGCTGGACGTTCGTTCCAACTGGGAAACAGTTGACAGAGACATTCTCGTTCATCCTTGGCGAAACATATTGTTGTGACACGAAATATTCCTGTAAACGCGAGCGCGCGCGTTTATTCCCGCTTTCTATGTTCTAAATTCTCTCAGCTCTTTAAATCTAACGCATATTGTTTTCTTTTCTCTCTCTTTTCGTTCTTGTCGTTGTTAACGATCGTTTCAAATCACGCAGATAATGCAGATTTTTTTAAGTGCTGTTTTTAATACGTTGACAGGCAAAAAGACCAACGACTCTCAGAAACAATGCGAACAAAGGTTAAATAATCAATTCGGCGCACGAATGCCGATTTCTCTGTTCTTACGTGCGTGACGCGAGAGCCCAAAAGAGAGAAATAGGGATTGGATTCAGAAGGTATAGTCCTTCACTGAAAGGTGATGGTCGCAAGCTGCGAGCAGATTTTCTTCTGAGATTTTCTGTCTGCTGTCTGGAAGTTTGATCTACCGGGGTATGCGCTTTCGACAAGCGGCTCTTGAATGAAAAACGTGCGGCTGGGGCTCACTTCGCGTGAGAGCGTTCGGTCGAGCATAGGTCGCGTGCAGTTTACGCGAAGAGATAAACCTTCTCTCGGGGATATCTATGTTTTCCCTTTAACCCTAGCCACGACCCTGTCTCTTTAATAAACCTTACCTCTGGCTGGATGTTAGGTGCAATGACATTCTCTGGCTGCCTTGTATCCGTGTTCATTGGCATCGAGAGAGAGCGCGCGCGTCCGGATGTACACCGATATCGTCGACCCAGTGTATGACTGCAATTCCGCAAGCGAGTGAGTTATTGGTTGAAAGCAAATAACGGTGCGATTAATAACGATTTTTCGGAAAGTGAAGGTTTTCTCAATCGCCGTCATTAATAAAAAAACATAGAAATCGCGGGGAAAGGTATGTAGAATCGAGTCGATGGTTAGGTTCTTTTTTTTTTTTCGTCTTGGAAAAATAAAATTCCAACAAAAAGTAAAACTTCTCGATTTCGATGAAAATTCAAGATTTGGGAGCAGAAATAATCGTCAACGACGCGCATTTCGGATAAAAGTTCGTGGATACGTTTCTCTTGAATGTCGGTAGCAATCGGTGACGATAAATGCCGCTCAGTGATTTTTATGATTCTCGCTCGATTAAGCTTTCAAATAGCTAAACGGGCAATCGTTAATGGACAGCGGTGTCGGCTACACGATAGTCCTCGAATGCGATCGTGAACTATTCCAAGAACTATTCCGATGGATTCATCTCACAAGACAGTGGCGCCTCGCATCGTTCCTCCTTCTTTATTGTCGGCCATTCTTCGTGCTTGTGCCGGGATTCTTTGGAATCAGTGTTCACCGTCTTGTTGTAGGAAGTGGCTGAGTGCGACGAGAATTGAAATTAATCGTGCTTGCAGGAGTCGCGCAACGTGCGTCTACATTACGTACGATTGTTGATTTCAACGGTGCCAAATGCGAAAGATGCCATTTTGTTCACCGTTTTCGAACGGACCACTACCGAAGACAGAACTCGTCTCGTTTCGAACGAGATTCGCTTTCCTCATCTCCCGCTATTTCCTCGTTCTTGTCCATGATCGAGTATATCGGTAATCTCACAAAGTATCTGCTCGTTGCAAACACAGTCAGTCGCCTTTCCAAATCATATGCGAATACGAGTGCCGTCCCGTTACTTTTCGGCTTCATGAATATTCGGCGAAGCATCGCCGTCGCGCCTTCCCGAATCGAAAAGAAATGACTACACAGCCGCTTGTATTACCACAGACAAACTTTCCTCGTGTTATCTCCACGCATCAATTTCCCGACGGGTTTGCCGGAGAATTGAAGCGAACTTGGGAGTTCACCTGAAGTGGCGGCACGGCTAGTCGAAGTCTAGCGAAGCTAAAACGCGACAGATAGAATTGACCAAGGGTGAGTGCTGCAGGTCGCGTTTCCTCGTTCAGTCGGGGGAAGCACGGAGAGAGAGAGAGAGAGAAGCAAGATCTGAAAGAAAGAAGACACAAGGCGAAGGTGTGGGCCAAGTCCGCCTATATTGTTAACCGTCGTGATTTTATTGGCCCTTTATATTGCCTTCGCGCTTCACTTTTCCATTTCTCGATTCAATGTTCGACTCTCTTCCTCTGGCTGTCGGGGATTCTTCTTTATTTCCCTGCCCTTTATTTCAACAGAGCTTCGTCTCACGTCGAAACGTGCTTCGGTGGCTTCGAAACGATTTTTACGAGACTTACGGAACGATTGTTTACGACTTCCTTGGAAATTGCGACTTCATAACATCGTGTAGCACGATTTTGTCGAAATACTGGGAGTAAAAACGTGAATGGCAGCAACGATCTGACGGAATCGATATTGAAATGCATCGACGCATGCTGATGGTTGGCACCTACCATCCATTCGATGAGCGCATAATCCAGCAGAAATCGATGACTGTTCAATGAGACGAGATGCCTTGAAAGAAAACGGAGGGAAAGAAGGGAAACATCCGGAGTTCTCCCGGTTGAGCGACACGAGCTTTATCCTATACATATTTATGCCCGTGACGACGTTTGTTTCCGTTTCGTAGAACGGAGCTTGGCCTCGTGCGCGTGCCGACAGATCGTATTGCTGATAGGAGAGTGGTCCTTAATTGGACAGGTGACATTTCCTCTTCAGTTTTCTCGCGTAATTCTCCGACTCGCTGTTTCTTACCGAAAGGATCGTTTCTTCTCACGAAAGTTATTCCTGTTGCTATCCAACTACGTTTAAGGTCGACCTATCAATTTATTTGATATTTCTTTGCGATTTATCCCGAATGAAAAGTTTTCCTTCCTATTCTTTTCTGTAATATTTAATGAGTAAAATAATATCTCGAGTAAATAGATGCCGGTGTACTCGAATAGAGACGAACGAAAGATTCAGAAATGATTTCGAAGATTGGAGCAGACCGCGCTTGGTCCAAACAGGCCGAATATATCGTGTAGGTCACCGCGGGTTTGAACTCTCCGTTCAACAGGTAGCGTTCTCGTAGTCTGGGTTTGCCAGCGACCCGGCCCTCTCCATTATATTCATATCATGTAAATGCGTCCTACCGCTCCAACTGCCTCCCATTTTCCACCCTTGTGCCAGGCCAGACGCGAACCTGTACTCAACAGACAGAGAGGATGCGAGTACGTTTATGAGATGAGAACGATGGATAAAGAAGGACAGAGAGAAAAAGAGAGACAGATTGGAGGAGGAGAAAATTGGTTGGAAGACAAGGAAGTCGGAAAAAGAGATGGAAAGATAAGAAAGAGATATATCGAGATCGGAGAAGGTAGAACGTCACTTTGCATTTATTCTAATGGGATAATATTCGGTGTCCTGGTGGTCTGCTCGTGGCACCTCGCTTAGTACATTAATTCCTGGGGGACTATGTTCTTTTCACGATACCTTCGATTATCTTCGTCGGAGGTATATATTTTCCTTTTTTTTCTATACGAGTTAAGCGTATTCCTGCAAGTATGTACGTGCAGGTAACGTAGATGTCCAGTATCGCTGCGTGGGCGACACGCATATGCATACGTCTATCTTTTAACACACTAGGCATCGGCTATTAATTTTACNATCAGGAATTGATGCTGAAGGTTATGCTGTTGGTCGAGCAAAATGAATCAACAAAATTGTTCTACTATCTACCAGTTCTTCCAACAACATTCATCTCTTCGAATAAGAGTTTCGAAGAGAGCATTCTATTGCTAGCAACTCTCTCTTCCGGCCGGCTAAATATTAAGGAATTTAATTAAAGTAAATTCCATGGAACGAAACAGAAAAGTGGCGCGTGGACGGGACTACTTGCTCGCAAAGTACATTTCCTCGATCATACTGTTGACTCTGACGTCTGGCTGTCGCAAAGTATCCGAAGTTTCCCTCCGGTCGAAACTTACTTTCCTCGTTTAAATATTTGACCGAGTGAAATAAGTTTGCTCGCAAAGTACATTTCCTCGATCATACTGTTGACTCTGACGTCTGGCTGTCGCAAAGTATCCGAAGTTTCCCTCCGGTCGAAACTTACTTTCCTCGTTTAAATATTTGACCGAGTGAAATAAGTTTCTCGCGTCCCTTCGTCTACTCGACGAACGATCGACGGTCACCAATTTACGAACGAGTTTTCTTTTCGTTTCTGCTGCAGCGTTCACTATGTCTCGTCGACCTGATTATCGATATCAAGATTTTAACCAGCGATCAGTCGCACACATCAGTCGAGCGGCGCCGGTTAGTTCGTTAGAATTCCGGTTCATAAATCTACGGCTGGGCACTGACACCGACAAAGAGCAATTAATTAAAGCGGACATAAAAGTCGAACCGTCAACGATGCAATGATTTTGTGGTTATGAATTGTTAGGGTGAGGAACAGCAATCAATTGACACAGTTGATTACGAGTCCGTCAACTTGAAGACAAATTACTTTTTGAGATGACGATTCTCGTTAATCTCGATATTGTTATTGGTTTCCATCTAGCATTTAAGCTCGTCGAAAAAATCTCGTTTTTTACAGTTCCGCCGCAAAAATAAAAAAGAAGCAGGAAAAACTATAATCGCAGATCGTAGCGAATATAATGATAGTTTTATACAGCCAACTGCACAGTTTGATCTTCCAAAAATTTATTCTCACCGACTGAGCTGCTTCAGTTCGGTTGACAAACTTTTTTTTTTTACGTCACATTGTCGTTACACCGTTGTCATATTGCTCGGGAGTCGCGTTAAAAAAATCATGCCATCCAATACGATTACCGACGTACGGTATTTTCTCACGAGTTTATTAGCCTCGGTCCATGAAGAGGCGAGGATTATTCTGACGAGTATACGGCCCGGAAGTCGTAGCTAATGCTACAGGCGGGAAAACGTTGATAACTGGTCCGTGTCCACCCGTTTCCCTGGTGTTCACGGTCCTTTCTATTTTTTATGACGCCCCACAGGGCGGTTGCAAATGCTTGCACGCGTACACCGCAACGAGGACTGGGTGTACGATCGGATGGGAGGAAAGGAGTGAAAGAGGAAGAGGAAGAGGAAGAGGAAGAGAAAGAGAATGAGGGGCGTGCGAGAGAGTTGGCTCTCTCGTTGGTATTTCCAATTTCACAGAGCGTGGGTTAACGAGGCCCGAGGGCTGGAGAAGTTAGGGCGGCCAAGCCCCTGAAACATCCTCCGTCCCCGCCAAAAGTGAGCCCTATGGTCCCAGTGTTACACCTCTTCACCCTGCTCCCTCTCTGTCATTCGCTCGGCCAGTTTCTGGTGGCGCACCCCTTTAAACGTGGTGCCCTATCGTGCGCTCACCGGGTTCCGGTACATTACCTTTGCTGATTACCGGCCTGCCTCGCGGAGTATGTCACCCAGTCACCCTCGAGACACATACCTTTTGCAATCCGGCCATCCTTTCCTGTGGCTGGCTTCTGCGTATCCCCGAGATGTAGGCGTCGGAGGAAACGTTCGAGACGAACGAACGAACGAACGATCGTCTGGTGCTGGTGTTTCTCTCCTGAGATTTAAACGATTTCATAGTGTCTCGTGTGTCTGTTCCGGCTGAATCCCATCTCGTCAAGAGTTTATTAAATACGGGATATTATGTATATCTTGTGTTTTTATGAGTCGGTAATATTCTCGCGAGTGAATATGATGTACGGAAATATCGTTTGTATTGTATGCAATCTTGTTAGTACGATATTGTAATAAACAATGCCCTATTTACGTTTCAGAGCAGCCCAAAAGTTAAATCTTTCTTCGAGCCCCCATCGTCGTCGTCGATCCGGTGACGAGAACATCAACTCTGACGAGCAACCAATTTTCCCGAATGGATACGCCGCCCTTCTTCTCAAGTCACCACCTCCAGCGCCACCAGCTCTCTTGCGAAGGATAGGCGTCAAGGAGCTTACCGGTGTCGGCAAGGTAAATTATAGAGAATTCCTCGCATGCATTACTTCGATCGATGATAGTTATTCATTAGCCAGGAGTGCTTCTACAGCTCGATACTTCAATCAAGAACAGCAGAAACACGTGTAGTAGGTTCAAGGCGGAAAGTGTTCCACTTCCGACTCGTTCGTCCAACTCAGAACCGCATGTGCTGGAAACGGCCTCGCCGTGATCCCGAATCCATCCTATTGGATTCTATTGTAGACACGCGACCTTCTCTCTAGTTCCCGGCTATTGAAGCGAGGCCGCGTGCTTGCTCGTGCAGGACGTCTAGAATGCCGCGTGGAAATCTCGGCGAGGGCGCGCGATTTGAAATGCAGATGAGTGTCTCGCACCGCTATAAGCTGCGGCTTCTCTCCTCTCCGCTCAACCCTCCATCTTCCTCTTGCCGTTCCCGCTCGGATTTTCTTCCATCGCGACGCGTCCTTCTTACCGTGATTACCTGTTCGCTTGAATATTCGCCGTTTCGAGAATGATTTACCATCGTGCTACTTAAAACCAACTATAGGAATATCTAATGGAATTGATACAGCTTAGTTATAGGGGAGTAAGTCGGGAAGCGATAACTCACTTTCTTGTTTTGTAAAAAGTTATTATATCTTAAATATAATTAATATCTAAAAAAAATATATATTTGTGAAAGTAGATACATACAAATTTAATATATAAATACATATACATATACAGCATGTACATATACCAGGTCATCTGAATATAATCTCCTTTATTAGTGATAGTACAAAAATCGTTCCTTTACTTAAAGTGGTTAAAGAAACAAATAGGATGGAAAAACTATTTTTTTTTAAATATAATTTTTTAATATTTTTTTCAAGGTCACTAGCATTTTTTTTACAGTATTCTGTATACGATATCTACCAAAAAAGCTGAAAATTGACATTTGATAACCTATATAATAAGATCAAGTCCATTTCATTTAGACTTATCCTATGTATATCAAATAAAATGGAACGTGCAACGTGGAATATTGTTTCATTTGTTTTTGAAACAACGATTCGCGAAAATATATTTATGTTATTTCACGTTTGTTTGTTTCTTTGCTATCAAGGAATAGAGACGACATATCCCAGAATTTTTAAGAAGTCATCCAGAGTATTAAATATCAATACATAAAAGGAGAGATTCATTATAAAATGAAACGCAAATCTTTCGTTGCAAAATAAAAGCATCGTGGAAGTTTGTAACGAGACGTGGCTATAATTGTTGAAAATTAATTCATGAGAAATAAGAGCTTATTGTTTACCAGCCAGTAAGGCTAATTGAAACTGAGTAAAAGTCGTTGGATGGTAAAAAGAAGGAGTTAAGCGAAGAGAGAGAGAAAGAGAGAGAGAAAGTCGTATCTATCTTTAAAGACGAGCCCTTCTCTCTTCTTAGATCCACCTGGTTTTAAAAAGTATAAGTGCGTGATAGCTCGCTTGAAAAACTCAATTTCAGGAAAGAAACAAGTTTGCTTGCACGGAGAGACGTTCGAACAAAGGTGTGTCAAACGCGACACGCATAAAAATCAATTAGACGTTAGATTGGACCTGAAAGAAGTCGAAAGCTTAGCCGGCAGTAAATTAAGTTGTAGATGGTCAATGCATCTTTATGTATCGGCAAGACCTCGCTTGATTTCTATTGTAGATGCAATAACATTGATGTCGATTCAATTGGTTTGCCTGAAAATTTGCTTTCACTTTTGACGTGTGTGTACTGTAATATTGTACAGCGAAACAACCAAGATGACAGCGAATTGAGGGAAATGGAGCGAGAAACGATCGATGTCAGGATTAGACGGCTAACGTGACAGTCGTGCAGTGGTGGTACGCGAGCTTTGGCTGCGTAATTATCGTTTCTATGAGAAACGTGGCGGGGAGTGGCAGCATGCGCGCAACTGTCGAGTCCGGTCGGCCACCTCACAGACAGTCGAATATTTAGTGTCTCTATGAAGAGAGTAATTAAACCGGCCGTTGGCGCGTCTAACACTGGCCAAACGTGGCTTTGCTTTGGCTTTCTGCTCGTTTAGTCGCGAGCCGTCTCTGGCGTGGCCGGTAGCCGGATTCATCCCTCTCTCCTTCTGCTCCCCTCTCTCTCTCGCATGCGAGCGTTTTACCGGATGCAAGAGACTTTAACGGTACGCTCCTCTGGTCGTCTGTCAGTCCGCCTGTCCGTACTATTGCCGACGGTACTTTCGAGCCTCACTGTCGGCTTCCAATTTGGCTTCCAGCCGATGCGACAAAGCTATGTTCTGGTTTCATCATTTAAGTACAAACTTCTGTTTCGGCTCGACGGTATCATTTGCTGGGCAAATTGCGTGCCGGTTCGCGTGCAACCGAACACGTTCACAGCTCTTGAACCATGTACTTTTTTCCTTGTTAGCGATATCCTCGTTGAGTCACGCCAAAAATAGACGAATTAATTTGGGAAAAGAAATCGAACATTTTATTGTAATAATTGCAATAAGTCGAGAAGAATAAGAAAGAAAAGACAGAATTTATCAATTGTGATTTAATGTGGATGTAGCTTGGCCTCGAAATCTTTTTGCCTTTTAGTGAATCGAGTCGATGAAGAGATGCAGCCGCAGGCTGGAATTCTCAGAAGGCAAACATTGTGATTTCCGGCGAATCTCGATCCAATATGCGACCCGTGTGGCCTCAATCTACGAAAGAAAAACCATAGATGGGCAGATTGGACGGGACGCTGGCGCAACTGAGGAAGATTCAGTCTGCGAGTTGGACAAACGCAAAGTCAATAATCCATCGGTGGAAGGAAAAGAGAAGAGCGTGATTTTTATAGACTCGTAGGACTGTGTACCAGTTATTTTCTCTTTTTCCTTGGGGCTGGTTCGCCGATGTGAAAGAGGAACGTAACACGAGCGAACGAGAAACGAAGAGATGGAAAATGGTAGCCAAGATTGCGGCCAGCGTCGTGAGAGCTGGACGAAATGAACCGTGATCAGGCCGATGCCCGTGGTTCCTATCCTGGAAACAAACGGCAACTCTCTTACGAATTCGATCACCTCTAAGACAAAGACACGAGGAAAAAAGGTGAATTGGCACACGATTTTTTTTGTAGAAATCCTTCTCGTGATACTCAATTCGCCGGAAAGGAACAACGGCAGTGGGAAATGAAATTTTAAAACCGGACGAGTGGAATGTTCGCGATTGAGACGTTTTACACCAACGAGAAAAATATAGGAAATATTTTTTGATCTCGTTTCTATTTCATTTGTCGGGGGGCTGATAATTATAAAAAAAAAAAAAAACGAAAAAACGATGCGATATATTTTATCAAAAATAATTATTTCAAAGAAGCGTTTTATTCTGAATAAGTAATTTTCGAATTTTTTCATTTTGCAAAAATTCACGAACGAATTCAGTTTTTGCACACATCGGTTCAAACAGTCGTGGTTACCTTTTTAATTTCATCGATTTAGACAAATGCTTCCCATTTTCCGCACTTTGTTAACGAAGTTTGTTAACAACGCGTGACGAGTTTATTCCAGTCAAATAGCGTAATTCGTTTTTTCGTCAGATTGTTTTGACAACAAATAAATCGAACTTTAGCGAGTCATCTAAACCGAATCAGTAAAAAAGCAGGGGGGAGAGCAATCAGGACTTGCGAATAGGGAAGATAGATTTATGGGGGAGAAAGTGTCAGTAGACATGCGGCGCGAAAAGGTCCCCCCGGAAATAATTTTGCTAATTCGAGAGAATCAACGCATACGGTGGAACGTTGTCCCGTTAGTCTGGAAGAGGAAAAGTTTTATGAGCTGTTCGATGCGCCTGGACTACTATTTACCAGTCTCGGCATTATTCATTTATTAGTAGCTCGCTGGCGAGTCTTCGTTCCCTCTTGATAAACAGATTTTTCCTTCCAGAGAGTTTTCTTAATAAGTTCTTATATATTTTCAATGGTAGTAAGAGAAAATACGGCATCTATCGCCGCGGGAGGATCGATCGATCGCAGTTATTCGCAGCATACCCTGGAGATAGATGCGAGGACATGCGCAATTTGATCGAGGAAACTGCTAACCAGGATACGTCGTTGCGGTCAGTGCTTTAAACCGACGCGTTTGCCAGGGTTTATTGAAATGTTCGTCGGTCTTAGGCGGCCCCTGGTCTGTCCTTGCGTTCAAGACGAGAGGGTTGCCAACATAGGGGAACCCTCTCTGACCTCAGAATACCTAATGAGGACTTTTGATTTTCCCCGAGCCACGACTCGCAGGACAAAGCCTAAGTCTTGACCAATTGCGTGTATTATTGCTTTCAGAGAGATATCCATAATTTGTTGCATTTCACTAACATTCTTTAATATTCGAAGATTATATTTCGAAATGAATTCTGTCTTCTAGCGATTTGTTTTAATATAATTATTAAATTATACAGTGAGAAACGATTGCCTGATAAGGTTGTTCGATTCGATTTCACACGATTCCGTTCTAACAGAGGACGATAACAAACTCAGAGCGAATGGAGTTATTTTAATAATGAATTAATCCGAAGGGCGTTATAGACAGTGAGAAGATCGACGCAGGGGTGTTTGCGGACGGTCCGTAGGGAGCATGGGCACCACGTGGTACCCACAGGATAATTGGAGGTCAGTGCGATTTTAGGGACTCCCCCGGCTCCTTCCGAACTGTTCTCTGCGATCCCTTACGTACCGGCTAGTATGTACAGCAATTCGACTGCTAGCATTATCCGGATTCCTGATTCGCTTTGTTGCATAATAATTAAAGATTTTGTGTGTCATGATAGAGTGCCCTTACTGTGCACCGGCACAAAGTGGTCGCTATCGCACTATAAACCTAGCTACAATCACCGCAGTCGAACTATCTTTGGTCTTAGATTCCTTTCCTAACGAACTTCGATGAACCAAAATCGTCATAAAAATCCGAGCGAGCTGTGAAATACACCAATAAATCACTCATAGATTCTAATTCCTTAGATTCTCTTGAAATTCCACTTGTCTGATAAAATCCATACGTATTTCCCGAAACCTGTAACTGTTAGAAAACAAAATGCCTCGTAAGGTTGATCATCAAAATTGTTAGACAACGTGGTGTGATATGGTTATAAGGAAAGTGATGAAAATGTGAGCATAGTATTATACAAGTAGAGAATAATTGCGCTTGTAGGTTCTTTTTTTTAACTCCTTGGAACATTATCGCCATGATGTAAATGTATTTTGATGATCTTGTGGCTGTGGTCGGGAAGTGACCAGTTTAATTGAATGAAGTTTGATCCGTTTTCCAGTGAAGATGCAATTAAATCA
Source organism: Lepidotrigona ventralis hoosana (assembly GCA_002806875.1). Classification (NCBI taxonomy): domain Eukaryota; kingdom Metazoa; phylum Arthropoda; class Insecta; order Hymenoptera; family Apidae; genus Lepidotrigona; species Lepidotrigona ventralis. Next base: position 56,933 of record NIPQ01089403.1, on the reverse strand, counting down.
GCGGACAAACGAGTGATAGCGGCTAGGAGGAAACGAGCCGTGAAATTATCGATCATCGGCTATCTTTCTCCGCATTCGCCAGCAATGCGCAAATTTTCCAAGTTTATCAACGCATTCGCGATACAATCGAATAAGCGGCAAGGAGAGATGATCACAAATCAAATGACACGCGTTAAAACGTTGAAAAGACGCTTGCTATCGCATATCGAGCTTCCACTATTTTCCTTTATTAACGTATCTCTATATCTTATATCTCTATCGTCCAGTCATGTTGACTATTTTTGGACTTATGTGCTTCACTGCGCAATGCGTTACTACTTATGATAAATTTACACTTTTTTAGTATTAACGCAATTATTAAATTAATTAATTTGCTAAAGACGTGTCAAAAATACAGAAGCGAACTGTTCAAGATTATAACTCTAACTGGACTGGTATTTATACGATATATCATCATCTTCGAAATTAGATATGCGTTTAGAAACGGTGAAAATTCAGTGTAGAAAAAATGCGGAGAATCGCGACACGCTTAACTTCCTAATGTATTATTTAGTAATTGAAAGATCTATATTCACTTTGGGAAAACGAAATGTTTTCATGTGTTTCATCGGGATCCGCCTTCGTCCAAGACGCGGCTCTACGAGGAGCGACGAGTCGAGGTGGGGAGAGGTGAGACACGGCTAAACCTGCTGGCAAAAGTATTTCAAAATGAATTCCTGTTTAATTCAACTTGGTCCAGTCGAGAAACCGCACGCGCATTCTCTCGTGGGCGGCGCCGTGTTAAACAAACCAATTAATAATTACCATGTAACTGGCTGCACATTCTTTTTCGCTGCGCTTTTCCTCGCATTTTTTTGCGTTTCCTCGTGTTTCCGCACTTTCGCACGAAAAACAAAGGGAAAAATTCTGGGACACATTCATGCGTATCACATATCATCAAGTTTTCAGATTCAGAATGCTAGAGTAACATTGGCGTGCCGATTCGAAATGATAGCCAAGTGCAGAACGTTTGACTGTGTGTTGTATATCAGCTTTCATGGAAGCTCGTTTATTATATTTTTATTCCAATAAAATTTTGTTTTCGTTCAATCTATTGCGAATTTACTATTTCTCTTACTCTTTTAATTACTAGGACGAAATACATATGATATGTTGATGGTATGTTGATCGTCGATATAGTTGAGCCCATACTGATGCACTAAGTTTTACGCTCACTACTGGAATATTGTTGATAACTTGTAAATTAAATTTTCAAAGCAGCGTATAGTAAAACACGGAGAACAGTTAGGAGTTAGGTAGAAAACGAATACACGATAATACGCTATGTCTAGTTTATTCAGGAGATCGTGCACCTGTCTTCGATGAGTTTACACGTGGAGAAGGTCGATAATTTTGGCAGCGGTGTGTTTGGCTACTCGGTTCAGAAAAGGTCGCACGCATTAACAGTTTTATCGCGTGAATTTATTCGAACCATTTCATGGTGGTGCGAACCAGGGAAGACCGGAAAACGCTTTTACGAGTTTGTGAATTTATCAGGAACGCAAGAGAAGCAAAGGGGAAAAGAGAATGGGAAGATGATGGAAGACACCGGTGGTGACCGTGTGTTCCATACCACTCGTTCGCGGACGTTAGTTTTGACAGGCTAATCCGTAAAGAAGCGTGATCGTTTGACGAGCCACTGAATTATTTGCTCGGCTAAGTGTATATTTTTACGGAAGCGGATCGTCGCTTGCCACCTGTCGTTCGTCAAAAGGTGCCACCAACTAATGTCAGAACGTTTGAAACCGAATTCGTGATCACGGTAAAAGCTATACGAGTAGTTTTTCTTTTCCATCAAGTTTATTATTAATGAAACTTTTGGTAACGAATACCAATATAGGAAAAATTAGACATTAGTTGCTTCGTAGATAATTGATGGATTCACAATTTGTAAAAAATGAGTAACTGGTTGATTCATAAAGTTGAGTCATGAAAGTTTGTCGTTCGCAAAATGTTAATGATTAGAACGAAAGATAAACACCAGATGGTTCGCAAATGTAATTTTGTAATGGGCCGTAAAAATATTTTGGACACGTGATCAGAGTCAAAATATAATTTGCAAGTGAATAGTATTAATAATTACACTAGTTAAAAATTAATAGATTAATAGATTAATAGTAGAGTAGTAATTGCATGTGTAGACGGTAAAAATTAGAAAACAGAAGAAGATAAAAGAGAGAAAGAAAATAAATACAAATTTATTTTTGAAATTTAAATTTGAGAAAAGTAAAATAAATACAAACAAACAGTGTTAAACGAATACGCATTCACAATTTCGGAAGGATAACAGAACGATTTGTACGATTGAAAGATGGAATAGTTCAATGGTGGATTATGTACGAACCAGTCGATTTACAACGCAAAAAGATTTGTTCGGCGGGACAAAAGCCATGTTGGAAACGTGTTTGTCACGTGTTTTCTCCCGTACGTGAAATTCGTACGTGCGTTACAAAAATTTATTGGCTGACCGGATTTCGATCGCACAAATGAGAAATTCCAGAGAAAACGACCGTGCTTCCTCTCGATGCCACGTAAAATTACAGTGAAATTCACGCAGCACGCTTCGTTCGTTCGTACACGATTGAATTGGCATGGTTGGGCTCAAAAGCATGTCCAGGGGATTTAAAGCGCGCACCTCGATTCACGTGTGCACGGTTTTGTTTTAAATACAGCAGGAGGGCAGATGCTACCGACGATGCTCCTTGCTCGCAAACGCGCTTCCACTACGTACATGTATTTTGTGCAGCGGCTTCTACTAGATCCTCTCGTCGGCTCGTTCGCAAAGTTTCTATCGTAATTACCTATTCTAAGCGGTTTAACAAGCCGTGGCTCCACTAAACACCCCTGTAGCTACCATCTTGTTAGTCGGCGAATAGCTTGGCCTCGCGGTCGCGAATTCACGCAGCTTCTTATTATTTCAATTTTGATTTCTTCGACGTTTCTAAAAAGAGAAAATTTGAAAGAACTGTTTAGTAATTGTAATTGATACAATCACAGACAAAGAGATGACACTCCATTAATTTATCAATTTTTATTTAATGCGTAATATAAATGAAATTTGTTATTTATACATTGTTTTTACAGTATTTTGTTCATACAATTCCATTGGTGAAAATGTTGGTAGATAATATAAATTTATCTGAAAATATATAAAAATTCAAGAAAATTAGAGTGATCCATAATGATAGAATATAAAAAATATAGGTATTTAAAAAAATGATGTGTATAAAAAGCATTTATCTTTTATTTATGTTTTGATATAAATACTTCGTAGAGACTTTTATTTTTTATCACGGAAATCATTCGTTTTGGTAAAGGTTTTATCTAATTTTTTAATCGTCTTTTTTTTTCTTAATTGATGCCATTTACATTCAATGCTTGTTTTAATTCATCAATTATTTATTTTGAAATTGTCGACCATTAGCATATACTCGTTTTCACTAGGTTTCCCCGAACATTGTCGACGATGTTGAAATGCAAAATCTCTGAATTTTTTTATTTAGGAAAAATGTTTTGCCATGTAAATGGAAACTTTGTGGCACGTTTATTTACTTTTAATAAGTTCTAAATATTTTAGTTATCATTGATAAATATGTCTTCTTTTTATGGTAATCACTCATTTGAAAACAACTTAACAATTGACTTTCTTTTTTTAGATTATGGTAATAATAGTTAAAACCATCTGGTTTATCCATATTTAACTTTCTTTCATTTGTAAATATTATTTTTGGTCACTTTTGTTTTAGTTGGATATGATTTTGCGCAAATTATAATCGAACACTTTTGTATTGATTTATCAACACAGGCTTCTTTCACAGAAATTTTCTTCTTTTCCAATATTTACAATGTCATAAAACGCATCGATAATATTTTTTACGTTTGTTATAACAGCAGCACTTTTTGCAATTTGTCTAGCAGTCATCTTCAAATTTGATGCTAGTCTTATAATCGTTTATCTCGTGGTGTTAAAACAGAAGGGCGACCTATCATAATTATTTTAAAATTTTTAATTAACGTATAACATTTCTGGTTTCGTTTCAGATTCTAGCAATTTTTATTATAAAATAGTTTTCTTTAAACTCTCTCTTCAAATTTCCCCTTTTACAGCTTGTCTATTGTTAGTTATAACTCTCTTGTTCTTTCCATTCTATATTACTGTGTATATTATAATAAACACTGTTTAATAAAGGTTTTACACAATTATTAACGCTTTACATGTAGAATTACTGTTCCACTTGAGGATAGTAATATTTACATTACATTATATTTTTTACAATATTTCTTACAAACGGATATTACGCATCTTTGATATGTTTATAGTTATGAATATGGATATGTTTATAGTTATGGAGAGTGTAATGTACCAAAATATAAATTTTCTTCAATTGTTATTTAATTATCAAAACACAAAGAACTTTAAGGTGTCCTCTCTTTTTGTTCCTGAATGTAGATATTTTAAATGCTTTAATTGCTTGTTTGTACTTTCACCTTCTTTCTTCTTCTTTTTTTCAGTTTTCTTTGTTTCTTCTTCGGTTTTAATAAAGTTGTTACAAACGGATAAAGAATCTGTCCGGCATGAAGAATGAAAAGAAGTACACTCACATTCTATTTGCGCGGCCAATGAGTATTTCGATGTAAATGAAATCAAATGGGACGAGATACAACTAGCAGGTTGCGGTGAACGATATAATACACACTACGTATCGAGGAAACGTTGTTTAATTTCAGCGAACACGTCCGGTGCGTCGGGGCTTTCTGTGTATCTTGTGAACGAGTAACACAATTTCGGACGTAAAGCAACCGCAGTTCCAAATGAAATTCCTCCTGCAAAATTAATTGTTGTTCCTGTCATTCTTTTTCACCGTTCATAAATCTCAATTTCTTTTTTTCGTGTATATTTTTTTCTCCAAGCGCCACCTTTCATCCAAGAAATCCAACTAAATCTCTGTTGTCTCGAAAACCAAAGAGAATCGAGACTAATTATGGNCGGGGCTTTCTGTGTATCTTGTGAACGAGTAACACAATTTCGGACGTAAAGCAACCGCAGTTCCAAATGAAATTCCTCCTGCAAAATTAATTGTTGTTCCTGTCATTCTTTTTCACCGTTCATAAATCTTAATTTCTTTTTTTCGTGTATATTTTTTTCTCCAAGCGCCACCTTTCATCCAAGAAATCCAAACAAATCTCTGTTGTCTCGAAAACCAAAGAGAATCGAGACTAATTATGGGACAGCAGAACTCTATATAGAAAGTTGTGAAACGTCGCGCAAACCTCGGCGCTCGAATATTGGACGATCATGAGACCCTCGAGGGTCAGAGGCATACATGAAATGGTCCCACTTCCTCTCTCTCTCTCTTTCTCTCCTTTATCTATCTATCTATCTATCCNCGATATAGAAAGTTGTGAAACGTCGCGCAAACCTCGGCGCTCGAATATTGGACGATCATGAGACCCTCGAGGGTCAGAGGCATACATGAAATGGTCCCACTTCCTCTCTCTCTCTTTCTCTCCTTTATCTATCTATCTATCTATCCATCTATCTATCTATCTGAATTCCCTTCATCTCTTTCTCTCTGGCGTTCGGTGCCGTTTTAATAAATGTCCCTGACGCGTGGTCGGCAAGGGTACAAATCGCCTGGAACCGCAGACACAATGCTTAGTAATGGTGAGCGACGGGTTCGTGCAATGTCCCCTAGCATTACCGGCTCCTAGTAGCGCGCGCGATACCCATTCGTTATGTTCCTTGGCTATGTCGGTGTGGGCCGTGCTCGTCCAGCGCGATTTGATTTCGGCGCAAATCGCTGAACAAACGACCTTAATTAATCCTGTTCACCCGTTTGACCGTTGCTAGCTATGCTCTATCGCCATCTGACGCGTCTATTCTGAACCGTCATCGGTTTTGATCTTTGAGCGATTGAGAGTTCTGTCGTTTAGCCGTTCATCTCTTTTCTAAATCCCACGGATCGTTCGAAGATCTTAATTTACTCAGAAATTTGTCTATCATCTGTTATCTATACGATCTAATGGTTTTTTATTCTAATTTTCACGGGTAACGTAAGAGAATGTACGATGACGTGAAGAATCTCCTCGTCGCGTAAGGATCGGTGGAATTCTGTGGCGGTACGAAATTCCTCGCGCAAACTCCTCAGAAATTCTCGAGACATCGACGATAGGACGAAGCTGGTGGTAATACCGTAAAATTCGGTACGTGGGCGTGCTTATGGATTATCGATATTTACCTGGCTGGCGCGTATGTCTCGCCACGAGAGCCATCCCGTCCTAGATCCTGAATAAACAATATTCTTAGAGCTACTGGAGAGAGTCGGACTGGAGGGAGTCACGTCGTCTCGGAAGCATTCATATGTCCGTCACCCTCTCTCGAATTCCCTTTGAATTTTACGCTTTACACCGTTTTCGTATCCTGTGCGTTTCAAGTTTATTACGGTGCATATCGGTCGTAACAAAGCTGCTCAACGATATCTCCAGAGACGGATACAATATACAAAAACCCATAGCTAGTCGCCCTTTGTTCGCGTAGACATGACAACGGCCATCTTCAATCTTCTTGGATCAAATTTTTATTCAATTTTTCCTTTTCCCGAATATCATTCAAATATTAAACGTGATTTCAGACAAGAAGAAGAAAGAGGGATTTTGTTCGCGTAGACATGACAACGGCCATCTTCAATCTTCTTGGATCAAATTTTTATTCAATTTTTCCTTTTCCCGAATATCATTCAAATATTAAACGTGATTTCAGACAAGAAGAAGAAAGAGGGATTGTGTTAGATACGTGATACAACTTTTTTAAATTTCCACTCTCTTGATTTCTATCGAACCTCTATACAGATTGTCCTCTCGTAATTCACCATTCCTCATCGTCCGTGAACAAAAAAAATTAGGGGTTCGTTGGTTTGCNGCTGCAAGCTGAAATTATCATTTAACCCACGAAGCTACAGCGTATCCTCGTTTAGTCTGCCAGGAGACAATTTACGACACTTTCCGCGGGTCCAGCGTGCTTAATCCGTGCCTCCAGCGAGTGTTTCCTTGCCACCCAGTCACTGCTTCACTGTATCTGCTTAACGTTCGTTGTTTTATATGTGTACATATCTAATATACGAATAGCGCTTAATCCCGGGATTCGGCTTCTGTTCGCGACAACGCGAGATCAACAGAGAGTCCTCGTGTAACTCGACAAACTTCAAAGACAGTAGCGAGCAAAACCGTTCCTCGAATTGCTAGTCACCATTCGCACCACCATTCGCTGATTCGGCTTCTGTTCGCGACAACGCGAGATCAACAGAGAGTCCTCGTGTAACTCGACAAACTTCAAAGACAGTAGCGAGCAAAACCGTTCCTCGAATTGCTAGTCACCATTCGCACCACCATTCGCGTCACCAAAGCGCCATTCGCGCAAGCGACCATATCGTTGCGAGCCTGTAAACAAACGGATTGTGACGCACATTAGTCCGCTTTGTCGTAAATCGGCAGTATTTACCGAAGAATGGAACAACGGACTGCGTGCAACATTGAGATCCTTCTTGGTCTCTTCATTCACAATCCAGACGTACGTTAACTTTGATAACATGAAAAGCGCAACCAAAACGAGTCTTTGTATCAACGATACATTTTAATCCTTTTTCTTCTGCCGACAATATGAGTTTTCTTGGAGTTTGCATGTAAATGAAAAGTCAGAAACGCTGCAGCTATACAATTTTTTTAAATATTTTGTAGATTCTTCTTTCAATGAATATTTTCGACCAGGATCGGTGATGCGATATGTACTCATTAGTAATAAGAATGCAATAGTTACAAAATGTATTATTATCTACATCGTCTTATAGATATTAATTCATTAGATAATATATATTACATTATATATAATATATATGATATATTCAATATATTAAATAATTAAAATATATAATATATTAAATATTTCCAATATATTAAAAATTTCCAAAATGGAAAAAACGGAAAAAAAAATTGGAAAATGAGGATATGTACACGTGTGCATCATTTAATTAACATACTTTAACATTGTTACAACAACTAATTGTCATAGTTTTTTCCATCCACATTGTCTATCAGATTAGTATATTTATTTAGCATGTAATACCAAACGTTATTACAATCACTCTATTAACACCAAAAACGTAGCTCTGTAATCGATAACTGAAACGCGCCACAAATCAACGTCTGCACGCGTGTAGATACACGTGCCGTTGGCGCCATGTCGAGGCCATAACGCAATTTGTCTGCGCTTGGGGGCGGCCAGCTTGAAACGTTTTTTTCTAGAAAGTCACCAACGCTTGGAGAAAATGAGAGTCGGCTTTATTAAGTGGAGAGTAGGAGAAAAAGGGCGAAGGACAGGCTGGTTGTTCGCGTTGCCGAAATTTTCAGCAATTTTTCATCCCCTTTCGCGGCAGTCCTCGCGAAGGGTGGACACCGAATCCTCTAGGCCGTTCTCTTCTTTACGGTTTGCTCCCTACAGCGGTGCCAGTTTAGCCGTGTAATAAATGACACACAGACGCACCTACTTTTCAATCGAGCCTTGTAAGAGTCAATAAGTGTCGATGGATGATATACAGATGCGTGCGTGGCGTAATAAGAACGCAGGACGTTCGAGTTCGTTCGACTCGGGAAGGAAATTGTACAAATGACCAAAGAAATTTCTTCGTTGTTCGATGTAATAGCGTAGAGATGTGATAGTATGTTTAAAACTAGCTTAGTAAAGAGAAGAATAATAAAAAATGTGAAATAAAATTTTTTCAAATTATTGCAAATTTCGACGAAAAATATACAATACGAAATGAAACGCACGTAATGTTCAAAAGCGTGAAATTCGTTCATCGCCGAATCCAAGCGGCGGTTGAATCGTAAATAATCCTTTCGCGGTGATTTCGCGACTAGCGCGGATGCTCTGATGCATACACACTGCCCGACTCGTAACAATACTGCATAATAAGCAACATTGAAATTAGCCGGGCCACCAGAGTTTTAATATAAATTCATACGAGCGGACCGCATGAATTATTCACGGGCGTAATTTGGAAAAACAAATGCCGAATAAGCAACCTGTACGTACCATCTACATACATCACAAAGGAGATTTTAAACGCTCGTAAAAAAAGCTATAAAGTTTGACATTTCAAAACGACTTAGGTTGCTCGTTCATTTTTCTTTCGCTGTGTTTTCGTCAAATATTGAAAAAAGAAAATCTTAAGCTATTTTATGTATTAAATATGGAGATACCGGTGTTAATGGCCAATATATTTCATCTGATGACAATTCGACTTGCATTACGATTCATCGGTTGCATAGCTCCGAAGGAAAAAAACGTGTCAGAAGCACGTCTATCTGAGACGGGGTAAATTGCATCCGTATATACACGGCTGGTCTTTTCGTCGGTAAACACGAAAGTGCACTCTCGTGAGTTGGCAACTCGCGAAATACCATTAGGAGCGCCGCTTGCTTCGTTTATTAAGAGTTATGATCGTACGAGACACTTATTAGCTCGGCTGCACCGCGACACAAAAAGATCACATCGATGTCTAACGACGCATCTACTGCCGTTTATAACAGATCTAGATATCAGACTTGATTAGCTATCGCGATCGCATTAAAGGCCAATCTGAAACCAAAATTCGAATCGCTGCGCGCTTATACTCACACAAAAATCCCAAATTATCTCTAAATTTGGTTCGACCGAGAGGATATCAAGGAGCATACAGCGTGAAATACATTCGTTTTTAAACTCCTTTGTTCCCACTTCGTTTCGCGAACGCATTTACCGTTTGCTTCTTTCCAAATAGTTTTGTGCAGGGGAAAATCGAACATGCACCCTCGATAGACCGAGTTGTCGATGGCCCGGTAATACCGACATCCGGACCACTTTTAGCAGTTTAACGAGGGGGCCTGGCTCAAACTTGATCTACGTTTAGATATTTTTCTCATCAACTTTCGGCCCGGTGAACGGCTGGTAGAGCTACCAGGAGGATAGGAGTGGCTGCGAGACGTCGAGGGGTGGTACGATGACTGCATGGGGTGGACTCGACGGAGTTGGAAATGGGAGGGGGTCGCGCGGGGAGGACATATTTTTCTTGAAATTTGTCGCGGCTATCTGCTTAAAGGGATCTACCCTCGCGTATAATTCCCAGCCGGAGAAGCTGCAAATCTCCAGTTCTCTATCTGCTCTCTGCTCCCGTCACGTCTAACCCCAGGGTTGATATAAATGTTTAAGATTTCTGTGCGTATGCGTTCTCTCTCTCATTTATGTCATGGACCTGACCCGACAATAAACGCCAACTAAACACGCTGTGTTTTCGTTCGCGATTCTCGCGATCCAGTGTTTTCTCCCATTAGGTTAACGAATTCGGGATTCAGTCGTTCTCGCATTTTACACGAGGTTAATTTGCTTGTAGTTGAACGTTCGAAGTTTGCTAGTTTCCCTGAAGGAAGCATTATGGAAACTTGCTCGCACTGGAGATTTAGTAGAAATTTATGCGTCATGTTACTCGTACATTTGTGGTTTGTGTAAGACATACATATGCATATGCGTGCGAAGAAGTGTTGAATCTTAAGGGTGTGAGAACTTTTCCTATAAACGTTAAATTGAATCAGTATAAATTCTATCCGTTTCTTGGATTTACAACGTAAACTTCCCTTTTTCGACGAATCTTTGAGAGAAAACTTGCTAATGTATTGCGGAGATGAAGCAATTCCACCGTAGATAAAGTAAATTTGTTCGTGGAGTGATGATATTCGTTATCGTTAATTCGACGCGTTAGTATCTCTTGGCCAGGGCTACTGGAGTTAGTTATGCAACGGAAGAAGGGCACACCATATTTCACGTGGTTCTCATCGCATTTAAAGGATCCTGTTAAGGTACACTCGTCACCCGGCATTCGTCACAACCATTTTCATTACGCACGTTTTCATAGACATTTTTCTGACGATGAAATATACACATAGAAATACACGGCAAGATTTGTGAAAAACGGATGAAAAGTTGATGGCATATTCTTCGCGAATTTGAATAGGCGAATAGGTCTAGTAGGAGGGAACGGTATATTCATGCCGGATACAATGATTTAGGAAAGCATTTAGACAATCATCTGTAAATTTCAAATCACGTTAAATTTCATTCATAACCGTTGTCTCATGTTCTTAAATTGGAATAATTTATTGCATAAACTAATGCATATAAATTAGAGTTGAATGCTTGGTATGAGATAGTTTGAGTATTATCTCGAGGATTGAGAAATATTAGTATTAAGTAATCCAATGAATTCTTTTATTTTTGATGACGTTTTTATTTTTTTCAAATGAATATATAATTTTTATTTATTTCTTTAACAGAATGATTCTCTTTTCAGCTACTTTGTAAGTGCTATATGTATATGAGATGTTTATATTCTTAGCGGAATGGCAAAAGAGGTCTACATGTTTGATTTAAGTAATAAAATTGAGGGATTCGATACAAGAGAAAGTTGAGCCACAAAATATTGAAAAATGAGATTATTAATTCTATGATCTTTTATTGTCAAGTTATTATTATTCCTTAATTTATATATAATTGCATGATAAATTTTTGCATGTGTATATATATATATATATCTTCTTTATATATTATACTATTCTTTCTTTTATATTATACTATACTATATATTTTATATTATATTATACTATGCTTACTATTATACTTATTCTTATATATCTTATATTATACTATTCTATTATATATTCTATTCTTATATATTATTATCTATTCTATTATTATATTATACTATTCTTATATTATACTTATTCTTTATTTTATATTATATTATACCATTCTTCTATTATTTATTCTTTATATATTACCTATATATATTATAATTTCTATACAAGAGAGAGTTATTGTCATATATTTTTGCTTAATGTTCGTAATTGTTACATAGACATGCAGCCTTATAAAAAATATCATTAAAAACAAAAAACAAGATTTTAACAATTTTCATTTCTTAAACAATATATTGTTAAGGACAAGTTCTCTGAAAATCCAACAAAACTTGAAATTTGCGTACTTTAATGCAAGTAAAATGTACAGGAAAGTATGTGAAATTTATCAAATAAGATACTTCTAAATAAAATATTTTGTAATGCTTCTTTTATAATCCAATTTTCAGATTTAAACACAGAGAAAATAAATTAAAAAATAAAGCATTTATATTAGTAGGTTTAAATTAAAAAATAACAATTTTAATTATGCAATTTCTATTGAACCATAACTTTTTGTAAAAACTTTAATATCTCGAAACGTACTATTGTCTCTCTTGCCTTCAATTGTTAAAGAAGTTTACATTGCTTGTACCCATTGATTAATTTAAATAATCTTAGCAATCACGTCTGTACAATTTAAACAAAGATATGTAGATATACAGTGACTGACACTCATTAATATTCAGACATTAAACATTGAAACTGTTACAATTTTGCACAAAAAGTTCGTACAACAATAAACCTAGTCTCATTTTAAAGCTTGAAGTCTATATTTTCGTAATGTGTAATATATTAAAATGTTTTTATATCATATAGCAACTGGGTATGTGTCTTTTTTTTCATGACTGAATTTGTAATGAATTTGAACATCACCTCTTTATGATGGCCTCGGAAAATTTCATGTATAATTTTTTTTCGTCATTTTATAGAACATTGAATATTACATGACGAAAATTCAAGAAATCATAACATTTTCGTTGTTATTTCGTTTTCATCTAATATTCAAAATTCAGTGAATTAGCGAAAAAAAGTCGTATAACAAGTGTTGAGAAATCGTTGTAAAGAGGTGGTTTCAATCTTTATATCCATTGTTATAAAGATTTAGTTATGAAAAAAAATTTTTAATGTTTTTACATATTATGACAACTTATAGTATTTTGGAGAAGAAAAATGTCTTCACTTTATCATTTGTTACATAATCTAGGATAAAATGAACAATTAAGGCTTCAGTAGGTAAAAGTTCAGAGGTTTCAAACTTTAAAATGACTCCAAATTTATTATTGTATGACTTCTTTTACAAAATTATAACCATATTAATATTTAATGTCTGAGTATTAATAGAAGTCAGTGTAGTTTTTATTTAAATACAGCAGAAACTTCTTTATCTTCGATATATTAAAAATAATTTCTGCAAGTATCCAAAGCCAGTAAATATGACTGTAATATTTTATAAAAATAAGTTAAATCCAAAAATTGACCCTTCCAACAAAACATTCTAAACAGTATAAAATCGTACAAATTTATATTGTAAAAAAGAATTTTTTTTATCTGCATGCATAAGGTTATTGTTTATTTCAGGATTCGTTCTCTCATAAAGAGTTGTCGTTAAAAATTTTAACATTTATAAAATAATTATATATAAAAAAGTATCACCTATTAACTGCGACAGAACTTTGTATGTTTTATAAGGAATTGATACATGAACTTTATTTTTACTCGATTCCCTTCACCGTTATTTTGATCCAACTATTGCTGTGATCGCCTGTTCACATACATACCCCTATATGTTGATACAAACAATACAATATAACATATCTGATATAGCATTTAAGAAAACAACAAATTTCGTGGAATTAAAAGTTTCAAAATTTATGTATATAAGAAATATTTGTGATGGATCAAAATGACTTGGCATCCATACATCGCACCGCTACACGAGCGTCTGGTCTAACAATAAGGTCTAGCGTTACTTTTATTTTTTACAATCTCCTCTTTCGAGATTTATATATTTTTTTCATTTTTTTTTAATTTTTTGATTTAATTTTAATTTTTCATTTTTTCTCATTTTTTCCTAATCATTTAATGCTATTAAATCGTTCTTTTGAATATATTCCTTTAGCTAATACCCCTCAACGATTTTTAATGAAAATATTAATTTTCTTACTGCCAAAATAATTTTTCATTAAAATATATGTACTTAACACGTTTACAGAGTCCGTTGTCTCATATGTATGGATTTCAATGATCTCAGTTCTCGTGATGTAGTACTCTTCCGCAATCACATGTTCTCTGACCCACTAGAAATAGGAACGACTGATATTGAAAATTGCTTATTTAATTATTATATAAACAAATAAATTACAAATAAATTATATATATATATGTAAATTTGTTCATATAAACTGTTTGTTATATATAATTGTTCATATGTAAACTGTTCATTATATATAAATTTATTTACATCTAATGAACAGTTTCTAAATCGTTGGAAAGTTTACATTTCACACTATAGATGAGCATGTCCCAAATTCGATTATGAACATGTTAAGTCATGTATTACAAAAATATATTTTTAGAATTTCAAGAATAATTCTATTTATTCACGATGTTCACGTATATTCATTTTTGTTGAAATATTCTTTATACTTGTTTTTTCAAGGTATCTTCTTGTCAAGCAAATCATAATACTATCACTATTCACACAGTTTTCTCTGCAATGTGATTTCTTCTTTTCTTAAATTATGAAAATGATAATTTAAATACTATTTAAGTTAAAACGTATTTCATTAAAAGAAATAATCTTCTAATTGTTGCTAACAATTCCTGTTTAATTTTTATTTCCACTTTCCTTAGTAAACTTACTTTCCTCTTCTGACGATTGTGCAACATCATTGTAATTCACTATATAATAAAAACTACCTTTGATGTTGCTGATCTTCAAATACTCTTAAAAACGTCTAACAAATAAGAAGTAAGTGTAACAGCTGTTTTACAATTTCCTCTTCGAAACTGCGAAACTTTCGTATTAAATATTTGTCTTGAGCGTTATTTCCGAGATATTTGGATTATTTTATAAATTTTCATATAAATACGTTGTATACGGAGATAAGAAAAATTCTTTCCTATAATACAAGTTTGTATGATTTTATATAGTATCTTATAATTTTATAACGGAGTGTAACTTGTAATATTCAAGAATAGTGGTGATTTGATAGAGTCATTTTGTAAATAGCGTATTTGAGGAACTTATGTTATTGCTTCAAGTTGTTTCTTATACATACATATATGTATATTATAATTAAAAAAACCAGATGGTGAATACATATTCCAAATGTGAAAAAACAAAGTTGAAGTATAAAATTTTGATAATGTTAACATGTCGAAATTCAGGAGAAAATCTGACTATGAAAGAGATTTGTTGTCGTAGCAGTTACACGATGAATGTAACAGACGAAATTTAGTGAAAAATTAATACATTCATCTGGAAGAAATGAAATTATCCAGATGGATTCCATTTGCGAAAGAAAAAGGAAATAATAATAGATAATGAAATTTTAAACTATCCAAGATTTTAAGCATGTTCTGAACCAATGAACTCATTCTTTCAGCGGATTATGAATTCTCTCTTCGTATGCTTGAAATGATGTCCGAAGTATGACGTTTAGGTTCAAAATTTTTTTTTCCGAATATAATTGAAAAATTACTTTGCACACTACTATACGATAAAACATCTTTTATAATCAACAAAATATTATTTTTAACATTTATTCTAATAATGTTATAATGATATAATGTTTATTATATCCATATAATGCGAGGTAAATGAATAAATATTAACATTAACAATTTTGCAATTTGTATGAATGAAAATGATTGCTATGTCTTCCCTAGATTTGCTCATCACTTTACACTCTTAAAATGCTTTATAAAAAGTAAAAGAAAATGGCGACACAAATTTATTCGATGATCTGATATAAATCCCGCGAAGTTACTTCGAAATAACAAATTAATCTTCAGTGTATTTCTTTTCTTTTCCTTTCTTTTATAAAAACGAACTATCGTATCTATTGTATTATAGTGCTCAAAATAAGTCGAAGAGATGATGAAAAACATCGACATAATCGTCGTATGCATCCAACGGGAATCGGGGTCAGTGGAATCAAGGTCGTCTTCTTTAATTCGTCGAATTGCCATGCAAGTTACCCCTCGTTGGCATATTGGTGGTAGCAAGGGCTATGGAAAGACGCATAGTCGGAGAGACAGTCAACTGTGAAACTCGTCCCCTGGCAAAGAAGCCATTCCCGGACGAGCTCCGACTCCCATGGAAGCGTACATATTTAACGTGACCCCGCGTGAATAATCGATGCGCCAAGGCGCTAGCCATTTGTACTCCTCCGGTTGCTAACTGCGCCCGTTTTAAAGATTCACGTGAAACGTCGAGGCGTCTCTTTTTCCGCCACCCTGCCACCTACAACTGTCTTCCTTCTCCAGTAGAAAGTTGAAAACAAAGCATGTTTCGTGCAGTTTCTATTGCTTCAGCTTGCTATATGTTTTCCTATCTTCGTGGGTTTTTTCGTCGTTTTCGACAAGAAATCGCGTCGATTTTGGTATAAAAATTGAAACACATGGTATAAAAATTTTCCGGAAACACGTATCAATGACTTGTATAATTTCTCGATCGTTTCCTTTTTTTTTTCTTTTTTTTTTTTAACCTTTCAAGATGAGAAATTTTTTCGAAGTAAAAGGTAGATTCATTCGTAACTAGATAAGTAAATTCGTTATTGTGAGATTCGATTATAAACCCCTGCTTTTTCACAGGGATATCTAAAAGATAAATCACAAACCACGTAGAGGTTGAGATTAAGTGAAATCATCGGTTCAAGGGGAAATAAATCGTAGCTACGTTGGAAAAGGGTCCTGTTCGTTCTCGTGGAATTTCAGTGGAGGAAAAGGGAAGCGATTGAATCGTCGCGAGTCCTGCCGCTCTCGCAGCCTCTTTTCTTACCTTTTTTTCGTAAATCGACGTGGATACGGCTCATGAATAAAATCGTAATTTTTCAGATCACCTTCGCAACAGATTCTCGACTTTCTGCAAGAACGAAGATCCTACGATAACGATCCTACTTTTCGAAAATCACGGCATTACCGATATATACGAGTCTTCATTTTTCATCAATTTCACCGAGTATCTGGCACCAGTTGAGAGTGGGCGTCTTCCTTGAAACGTGTACCCAACACGTCTGGTTGAGTATCGAGCGAATGTAACAACCTGTCTCGTGCTTGTCACGCGAGTAAACAGCTTCGGCTAATGAAAACAAAACAGAGTTTGCTCGGTCTCTCTCTCTCTCTCTCTCTCTCTCCTCCCCCTTCTTTTAGAATTGCGATATCCGACGTAACTTGGGATTTCGCCGTGAGATGTGCGTCTTGAGAAATTAATAATGCCATGAAATTAATACAGCTTTCATTCCCAAAGGAACACTTTATTGACAAACATAAGAATTTGAAAGAAAGGAAGACAAAGGAAATGAAACTCTGTTTGGAAGAATTTCAAAAAATGATTAAAAACCTAACGATTGTTGATTTCAAAATG
Organism: Lepidotrigona ventralis hoosana; assembly: GCA_002806875.1. NCBI lineage: Eukaryota > Metazoa > Arthropoda > Insecta > Hymenoptera > Apidae > Lepidotrigona > Lepidotrigona ventralis. Next base: position 39,541 of record NIPQ01089403.1, on the reverse strand, counting down.
TCCATTTGTCCGTTTCATTCGCTTTTCCCTATTCTTAGAAACTAGGAACGCGCCAAACACCATAATAATTTATCACTTACTCGCAAATTTTCACTCTGCGAGATATCGGAAGGTTCGATCGCAGAAACTCATACTCGTTACAATTCGAGCCTAAAAATTGATCAACTCTTTTTACGAAAGTGTGTTTGATATTCTATTGGAATATTTTTTCACTTTTTATTTCGTTGATAACGATGATTTAAATACATTTGTAAGTGGGTGAGAGCTGCCATTTTAACAATTATCAGAGCGTTCATTTGCGAGATAAATTTATGAAATTTTCTACTTCTCCTCGTGCATAGGTATATTGATATTAATGTTGCTTTTTCCCTTCTCTAGTCGCTGAATTAATATTAATCGTCGCGGGCCGTATGTGGCAGTGTTTCACGGGCCGGATGTACCCCGGGAGTTCTGTTCCTCCTGAAAACATTCATCCTGGCTTGCCCCTTCGAGGAGAACACCTTCTCTGTGCGCGAATGTTCAACGTCCTTGAAAACTCGACTCGACGTTTTCTACACGAGGGAAAAAGGGTTGGCAAAGGTTCATCGTTTGGAACCTATGAAGCTCGATTTTAAGAGCTCCCTGGTGAAACGGTGATGCACACACATGCCACGACTGTTCTCAATAGTTTACGAGCCGAGAAATGTTACACTAGTAGTAGGTGTATAAAACAGAAACACGGCCGTAAAAATATCGTTTGGAAACACGTCCAACATCGATAAAGCGTCTTTTCTTTCGACAAACGATCGAAAATTCTCATCAGTGATGTATCTAGTTGAATTACATTATTGATATATAATTGCAACGCGAAACGTTCATTTTACTGCTATCCCATTATATGTGAAACGCAAGTGAATAAGAAAGTTTTTTCTGGCTATTGAAAACGAAGGTTCGGTTGCTAATCCCGTGGAATTTAAAGCCACGACGAGCCAGCGTCTCCTCTCGTAACGAATGCACGTAACTCGTGATTACATCCGCTCGACCTTAATTTGTGACTTCGCAAGCATTCGTGACGATTTCCGTCACGCGTCGTTTCTGACCAATTATTGCGAAGTTTTTGCTGTTCTATTAATTAACGACATCGCTCGCCTGCATCGCAATGAGAATAACTATTCAGAGGGAAACTCACGGCAGGTTAGGCTGTCGGTGAAACTGAGAGGGGAGAAAAATAAGAAACCCAAAGAAGAGACAAAGAAAAAAATGTGCGGTTCAGGAATGGAAAAAACCAGCAGGAAAAAATGGAGAACGAACGGGTTGAAACTCTCTCGTGTTTCTCTTGCTCGGCGATTTTCACGAATATCCCGAGCACGGTCCGATTGTACGCTTAACCGAGTTACACGATGATAAGAGATATTTCGGTGGCTGAATTATCCAAGCGATTTTTCCTTCACATTTGTCTACCCGACTGATTGTTACTGCTACTGCTGCTGCTGCTGCTTAATTCGTTGGAACTCTAGGAAGCGGACGAATTAACTCGTTCGAAATATTCTCGGTTGCATCGTGCAACGAATTAACTGGCCGTCGCGCAGTTTGAAAGCCACGTGTAACGCATTAAGCGAGTAAAACGTGAACGTAATTGCATCGTAATTAAACCATTAGCGGGACTGGGCAAAAAGAACAGAAAATACGGAACGGAATCGAAATGCGTGGCAGGTTGCGTAGCAGAGGTGCAGAATGGTATCGGGTAAATAAAGCTGTTGCATCCCCGCGACTGGCATACGAATACATCGGAAACATTTTTGCTCAAACGAACCAATGGCGAACAAACGAATCAATTTTTAGTGAACAAACCAATCAATTTTTTCGACGAGCGGCCGCTTTGCATAATCCAGCTGGATCAATTCGAAATCTAAATGGTCACCGGCGACGCGAAACGAACGTTTCTCGATCTCCACTCTTGAACTATCGGAATTGTCTCTTTTTTATAAAATTATAAAAAAAAAATATCTCATCGGTGTATTGAACTTTGACAGTTTGGCCACCCTCCACTTGATTGCTTTCGATTTATAAAAATACTTTCTCTTTCCTCTAATTCGTTAATTGCAGTTCTCCACCGGTATTGTGCATCAATGTATCTCGAATGTACGTTTTTTTTTAAATTCAGCGTCAAAATTCAATTGATCCCTTTACACAGAAATACGTGGATCATTCAAGGTGAACGAATTTGAAGGACGTTTTCGATTTTCGTTGCTGAAGACAGCTTGACCATCAAGACAGACTGACAGACCATTTCGGTTTCCTCACCTATTCTTTATTGCACATTCTGAATTAATCGTATCGCCAACGAACATGCATTTCATTTTTTTCTATGAAGAAGGTTGTCGGAAATCAGAAGAGTGTGTATTCTTTTTTCGTGGAAGAAGATATATTTTCCTTTTTCCGTAGTTTCAAATAAAATATTGAGGATTCATAACTGATACACATAATATGAAATGACTAAATGGATATTATATTATGAATTAAATGAATATTATTAAAGAGTAACATTTATAAAGGCAGAAAACTTCGTAGAATATTATTTTCGAAATTTTGAACTAGATAGTTGTCGGTATTTGGCGAAAGTGGATGCTTAAATGGGGAAACAAGCTAAACCGTACGATTATCAAAGATCATCAGAGCGCACATTCTCGAAGACGTTCGATACGAAAATGACACGAATAACGATTTTGCAGTTTTATACGTAAAAAATTGAAACGACCTTAAAGACCCACACTTTTTTTCTGTTGTCAGATGAAATCGTCATAGAAGAGTAGGAAGAACGAGAAAATCTTTCCAACATTTCCCCTGGAATAACCTTTATATCTTGGTAAATATTTTTTCCAATCTTCGTACTTGGTCGTACGGGCATGTCGCGTTTCTCTTTCACTCAATCGAATGACTGTTTACGCGCGAGAACGCATTCTGCCAGAGAAACGGCGACGTAAACGCAGATCCCCGTACCTGTTGAAAACTCCAGGTGCACCCGCGTGTAAAGAATGTGACTGGCGCCGTACCATTCGCTCATCCCCAGGCACCGACTCGATAATTCAATACACAGGGAAAACCAACGAGGTCCGCCTCGTCTTCTTTTCTTTTGCATGGCGCGCGTGAACGCTTATTTATGCGGATCCAACGACGGAACACGGGAAATTGAATAAAGTCGGAACGAACGGTCCACCGTTCCAATACATCGAGCGGAATGATATATTTGACAAGTTCGCATATTGCTACGTGCATATTACATGCGCGATAGCGAGCGCCGTCTGACCATACACGCGCCGCTTTCACTTCGATCCGACTCTGCCGTTTTCTTCCTTTTCTTCCCATTGCTTCTGCTTTGTAGACATTTTCTTTCTTTCGAGCACACTTCTGATATATTCTCTCTTGATCATTCTTCTTTCTCTCACTTTCGCCCTCCCGCTATATGCGTTTGCCTGTATTTGCACCTCTGGCGATATGTATCATACTAGACACCAGATATGACTGGAAATGCCAAACTATCATTTCCATGTAATGCGGCGCAAATACAAGCAGCTCGCGTGAGTAACGAGTGAAACTAGAGAGAGAGAGAGAGAGAGAGAGAGAGAGAGAGAGAGAGAGAGAGAGAGAAGGATGCCTTTGGAGCAACGAATTGAGCGTGTAATAGGAGATATAATTGAATCACCACGTTTACGTCTGACCACTCATGGGAATACATCACTTGTTCCCCGCTTCTTGATTCAGATCCAAGTGCTCGTTTTAGAAACAGCAAACGATTCGGTATTTTATCTGAATTCTTGACCACCTGTATACAGGTGTATGTTGTAATTTTGTAAATGAAGTTTTCTTTCTCAATTGGCACTTTTATGCGCTAATTAATTCAATGTTTCTTTAAGAGATAGAAACAGAAATATCAATGTTAATTACATACATCATCTTTATAAAAATTCATCGTAAAAATGTTATATCCAAAGCGAGACGATAACTTTCAAAGAATAGAAGCTATTGTGAAAGATTTCATCGAGGCTGACAGCGAAGAATTAAAGACGATTCAATTGAGAGGATATATCATAGGTCAATTGATATACGTAGGTATATCAGTTTGAAGAATCCGAGCTCATCGACCCGCGGAAATATCTTCTTTTTTCTCTTTTCTTAGAACGTACGCGTGCGCTGTGCATCACAACGTTCGTTTATGAATATGTAGAGGGTGCACCACCGGCGGTGGTGGTGGTCAGACACCGGAAAACTCTAGATAGCCAGCGCATGAATATGCTAAGCGCATCGCGGGTTCGAGGGCTAAAGTAATTTTTTTTTTTTCTCGTTGCGTCGACCCCGAGTGGAGACCATCCGTCCATCCTGATGATTTCGCACCGAACGCCTTTTTTCTCGCAATATATCCGGTTCACTTTTTATCTACTTTCCTTTCACCTGTGGCACACAGTACGTCAGAAGCACCGTCGATTTTCATCTTCTCTATCGAAGAATATTTTTTCGTTTTCCACGTCCGTGCATGAAATATGCGGCTACGAACGTTATTCATTCCTCGCCAAAATCAATTACTCACTGGGGGAATAAACCATGCAAGTTCGAATATATCATTCATCTTGCTATCGTTTTTCCTCTGCGCGTTGTATATTTATTCTGGATTTGTTGTTTGAAAAGCAGAGATCGAGGTATACTAAGTATAGTAATTTGTTAAATTTATACGTAGGAGCACGAATCGCGACGCCAAGTTCACGATCAAGGGGTAAGGTGAACGTAAAGCCTAGGAGTAAAAAAAGACTCTATCGAACGAGATTAAATTCGCGTGACGGTTGGTCGTTTACGCGACCGTGTAATTATCGTTCTAACCAGCGTGCACGGGCATATTTTTCGCGACGTTTCTGCAAGAGAAGTGAATAATCAAAGACCAGAACCGTCGACAAGGTCTATTTTCGCGATCGGCGCAGCAGCAACGCGATTTCGTCGTTAGCGATGCAAGATTTAACGTTACGCAACTCGGCTTGCCCTGAGGTGAGTGATTTTTTACAAGGTCACGATTCTCGCGTCATTTTTGCGAACGGAGAAAAAAGAAATGCAAATGAAAAAAGAAAAAAAAGAGGGAAGAGAAGTAAAACAACGCTGATAATAATACCTCGGTGCCGTGACGGTCGACCATAAAAACTGGCGCGTAATTGTTGTCGTCGCTGGTAATTGCACGTATTTCTATAATACCGACCGCTCTTCTGGCGATTTCAACCTTCCGCCCCCTCCTTTTTCCTCGCTCTTTCTCTTACGTTCTCGTTCTGTCTCCCTTCTGGGGCCAATCTGACGATCGATGTGCTAAAATCCGAGATAAAGCTCCAACTTTCTCTTCGCTCGTAATTTTCGGTTTTCATATCGAGGAACGAGCTTCGTGACGAGCTGCCGTAATGAAGGAAATTGCACGATATTAACGTCCAAGTTTGTCAATAGTTTTCGGCGAAACGGGAATGTTATTCTAGGTATTTCAAAATCATTTTTCACCTGTTTCTTTCGATCGTTTCGTATGAGTGATCCAGTAAAATTTATGTTTCGTGGAAAGAGTAATACAAAGTCCAGCCTCGCGAAGGTTACAGTCGCCGTATGTAAGAAAGGGAGTAGTCGATTAATCCGCGTCGATTTAAGAACGTGACGTAGATCGTCAGAGATCTGAACGATCTTTAATCCTCGTGCATGATTCGAGACTTTATCCCCGCTGGTAGACGGCAATCGTCGCGTCTTCGTAGTCGAGATTTATTGCCCTGTGGCTTCAAGCAGACGCGAGCAATTTACATTCCCGGGTTGGTAGACGACGTACGCCTTTGGTTCACAGCTATTTGAAGGTGTAGCCAATCGTCGGGTCGTCTCCCCGACCACTTTACTCAACTTGGCTCGTCGAAATTACCAGGGATTACGATAGCGAGCCATTTGCTCTTGAAAACTCGATGAAAAATCACCTCGCAATCAATCATATGTTCTCTGCTAATTTTTATCGTATCAGTCGAACAAGTTTCCATCAGGAAATAAAAGAATACATTCGACAGTTGGTTGTATCCATTGAAAAGAAAGATATTACAAATAATTCCAGGAAATTGACGAGCCTTGATCTCGATAATAATGCGCCTAGAAGGCATGTGCCTGCGTCTTTGCGACGTTGTCGTGACGTAAAATCTTCGGTTCTGGTTACGTTCATTGGGAGATCTCGTCTGACTGGCAGTCGACGACGATCACAAACGAAGAAAGAATAAGGATGGAGAAGAGTCAGGGCCATAGTAGCGCCGATTTCTGTCTTGATTATTTCGCGAGGCAACGACGAAAAATTTCGCCGTGGAACGACCAAGCGGATTCTTAATAGACCTCCCGGTGCGCGCCATTATGCTCAAAGCACGAAAGGGTCCTTCAAAGGATCCTTGGCTCCACTTTCATTTGCATTTGGGATTAGAATAGGCCAGCCTCCCTGCCGCTTGGTTCGTCGAACTAGACGATTATCCGTGCCTCGTCTGATGATCCCGGTCTTGTAATGAAAAATTGGGTCACTGACGTTAAGGATGAAGACCTAGAGTAAAAATGGCAACGATAACGGGAGAAATAAATGGCGAGGATTGAAGAGAAAGACAGAAAGAGAGATGAAAAAAGAAGAAAATATTCGATGAAGGTTGACTTCTCGTTGGAACGAAGTGGCCCGAAATTAGTTTACCTTTGGAAAGCAATTTCTTCCTCTTTCTTAGCTCGTGGCGCGCTTCGCCTCGCTGCCTGTCGGATGTAAAGGCTATTTTTCCTGTTGCGAAGCCGTCGATTCCTTGGAAAGATTGCCACGGAAACGAAAATAATAAAGGAACTACGCACGACCGAAAAGCAATATCTGCTAACGTTTCGAGTAATATCGGTTGCGATTGTTCTCGGTTCGTCGTCTACCTTTTCGATCCTGTTTGTTTTTCGTGTACATTCTCGTGGCTTTAAAAGGGATTTCGTGTCTGTAAATCCTATTTACTTTCTTGACTTTCTGAAGCAGAAAACTTGCAAATAAAGGATCGATGTGTCTTGGAATAAGTTGGCGCAGAAGTTTCGATATTGTTGTTTAGCTTGTTGATAATGGCACGAAGAAGAGCAGAACTGATGCAACTCGATTGTCAATACCATGGACATTTCAAAAAGCTCACGAGGATCGACTCGGTAATATTTTATTGAATTTCCTAGCAGATGTACCTTTATTGAATCATCGATCTTCTTCTTCCTTTCTGCTCGACAGAGTACCTCTTTTTCTTATCTCGTTCCGTTTCGATCTTTGCTATCGACATCCCGGTGAAAAATTGTTGTGTCACCATGAGCAAATTTTTTCGTAGGATGTGTTTATAAATTTTCATACCTTTGGGATACAATTTGTATACGCGGAGACAACTTTTTGCTGGATTAATTCACATAAATCAAACCAACCTTCAAGATTTTCCGATTCGTCTAGAAGGTTAAAGCAGCGAGAGGAAATTGATGACATTCATAATTTGCGATCCCCGTCGAGCCGCTTTGCTCGTGTTTGGATTGGTATAATCCAACGGCTTAGCCGAATTATTGTAGCAGCCATTTATCTCCTGCCTGAACCTGGGATTATCGCCAAATGATCTCTTTTCGGACACTTTTCATCCAGTTAATGTCCCCGAAATCTCGTCCTCACAATGCTTCAACAATTAAAATCAAAGGAAAACGCGTTCGAAACTACTTTCTTCGATTCGATTATAAGAAATCTCTCTCTGCGTGAAATGCAACAGCGTATAACTTGTGCCTGATAAACACTGATCTAACAAAATAAATAATAAACCGCGCATTTCGAGTTGTTTCTTTTCACATTGCTAGACGATATTAACCATATAACATGTACAGTCGCCATTACACAGTCATTACTACTCTACATTGTTGTGTAGAAGCAGTGCCATGCTAAAGTAGCGTGTGGCACGGCTTCTGCCGTACCACCTATCGCCGCTTGACTGACAATCATGACTAACTCGCTGGTCAACCTTCCTCGCTAGATTAGCTGTGCGAATCGCGCGAATATCGCGTCGCCAGGTTCGTCGTCGTAGCTTCCAGATAAATTGCAAAATTCCAGATCAACCACGCCAAAATAACGTTGTGTCGAATATATACGATCTATGAAAAATTGTTAATTAACCTTTTTGGTACAAGCGCCGGATATATCCGGCGTACATCTGATGACCTGTGTGGCCGAGCGCCGATTATAGCCGGCGTCCATGTGACAGCCTGTATACACGAATGCCATAATTGTTTACTGCAATAGTAATAACCTTGTGAAGCGAAGAACAAATTTTTATAGAAAAAAAAAATAAGTTTATATATATATATATAGTAATACAAGTTTATACATATAGTAATATAAGTTTTTACTCATCATAAATTGTAAAATTTAACTTCATAAGGCTTACTACCGTTGCAGAGTAAAGGTCTCCTTGAACAATGCACTTTCCGAAATATACAAATACTCGCTCGACACGTTTTTACAGTCATTAAATAAATTATAATAAACGTTTATTATAATTATAATAAACGTTTATTCATATAGTCTGTAAGAGTATAAATATCTAAAAATCTATAAACTGTAATTGTTCTAGTGTTACTAATATAATTAATAGAATTTTATATAAATGTCCTTCAAGATTAAAACTTTTAATATTAAACGGCACTTGTTAGAAGAAACATTGTTTTATTAAGCATAGTTCTTATTTAACGCTTAGAGAAATCTTCAGACAAAAGAAGACTGACCGCGCGCTATGTGAGCATTTTCGGAACGACGCCTCGTACAGCAAGAGTGTCACGGCGGACAGAGCGCTCGTACCGAAAAGGTTAAAAGTTATTTGAGAAAAACATTTCAATAAACGGTGGAGGCGAGGGTGTCGAACAGAGAAGTGAACGAACCTGTTTCTGCAAGAAAAGAGCAATTTTGTTTTTACTCACCTCCAACCGCGATAGTGTGTTTATCATGTATGTAGTTCCTTATTATATGTTGGAGTCCCGATCTTCAGGAATAAAATTCAGGCAGGTACTGTGTCTCGGAATTACGTTGTTTCAACGTGCCCGAAGAGGAGGAAGGTTCGTTGGGTCGGTGGATTGCGTCCTCGTCTCAGGGAAATCACATTTGTCGGAGGCCGTGCCCCTGACGAGGAGCGTCAGCCAGCCTATCCCTGACCCATTTTGCGACGCAAATTTCGTTTCAATAGCCCGAAGCTTTCCACGTTACGAATGCTCCTCAACTCTCACCCTCCGAGATTCGTTTCCACGCCAAGTATTTAAATACGTGCTTAACTGAAACGGGTAACTGGAAGCTTGCGACAACGATAGGCGGGGCACGTAATCGTCTGAATTTGAAGTCATCGAATCAAAGGCTTTATCTTCGTGTTGGAAAACGCGTAATAACGGATGCAACGGCCGTAAGTCGAACCAAGTTGGATGTAGGTGAAGTTTCCAATTCCGTAGCCGGTATATCAGAAACTTGCAGCTCCTGATTTCTCCCTACCTGGATATTTAGACTAATTATTATCGAACTGTAACTGCGCAGTAGAGCGCAAGCAGTTTCCCTAACTATATATCGGCAAGTTTCCACCATTCTAATGAATGTACGAGGCTATTTACCTGGCTAAATGCGGCAATAAACTGTTGCAATGAAATATATGTTTAAAATACAGTGAGATTCGTCGAGTGTCTTGTATCTGATCGGGACTAATTGAAATGGGTTAAACAAATGGGAAACATTGGATTTGCAATGCAAAATCGAGGATTGGAAATTATTTTTGCATGAGAAATGATTCGTGTTATTCGACTGATCGGTTTCATTTTTGTTCGATATTTCGAAAATACATACGCGATACATCGATTTTTAGCGCGTGGTAAATTTCTTTGAACAATCAATTCAGGAGGCCCAATAAAAAAATCTAAACTGTGGTCAAAGTTGCATAAATGCGTCGGTCCATTATCGCTGTATGATGGAAAAAAGCTGTTGCCAGGTATTTGATTGCCGGCAGGAAATCGTTAACAAGTCGGAAATCGATTACGTCCGCGCGGAGTATGGTGGGCGTGGGGCTCCTCTTTAAACAATGTTCGTAGAAAACGGCGTCGCGTTAATTATATTTTTCACAGTTTACCCAGCGAACGAAGCTTCGGCATATACCTAGAAATATTAATACCTAAATGTATTTTCAACGCGAATAAATATGAAAAAGGAAACACGAAATGAGTATATTTATCTTTTGCTTTTCTCTCCGATATTCCATTCATTTTATCCGTTAGATCAGAGATCAGAGAGATCAAATTGAGTACATAAGGTTGAAATTTACTGGTACAGTAGAGCAAACATAACAATATTTTTGACAGATTAACATTTTTCATTGATTCGCGAGAGGCAAACATATCGAGGAAGTTCCTTATCAAGCGTGTCGGATAAAGTCATTAGACGAGACAGAGAGAGGCATTAATAGCCAAAATCGATCGACGCGCGGCTTGCCTCGGGCCACGTTCGTCGATGATGTTACTACCGTTTTAACGAAGGGGTTGCCCGCCATCAAGGATTCGCGTTTTCCCTGCAGACGATGATTATTTAGATTATTCTGTACGATCGGCGTGTAATCTCTGCGTAGCAAGAGTGGGAAGGAAAGAGAGAGAGAGAGAGAGAGAGAGATTGAGAGTGAGAGCAAGAGCAAGAGGGAGGGAGGGACAAGTTGCGTTTCGCAATCGCTTTGACGACATTCGTCTTCCAAGTTCGAATCCCTGCAGGGCTGCGTTTTGTCTCTCTCGTAACGGGGCGAAGCCGGCTCTTGTCGCGATTAAAAGCCAAAGCGCAGTTCGATTAATTCCGATTATTTGCGTCGAATCGATCGGCTGGAACGTTGGATGGTTTATTTGTCTTTCCCTTGCTGATGCCTGTCTGTTTCATACCGAGGAATTGTTTCGAGTATCTCTCGTGTCGTCTGTCTTCGCACAGAAGTGATTTCAAGTATCTTCGTAATTCGTTTTTTTTTTCGACTCAACCCACGATACGCGTGCACCGAAAAGATGAAATTAAGAGATTCGAATCTCTCACGATTCAGGTTGGATTTCGATGATCCATTCGATGATCTTTGACCAGAGAAGTATATTGTCGACACTTTTGAATAATTTAAAAGAAACGCTTATTACCTATGCAGCCTTCAGACACGAGAGACTAATAAAAGGAAGGAACGAGACAACAAAATCTCGTTTACAACAAAGTCCAAGGGAAACGTTGCCTATATGTGACTTTATGACAAGAACAGAATCGTAAATTGGCGGATAATGCTTGGCGATGTCATGAAACAACGTGTTCGTGCGGAAAACAATAGCGGTCTGTTCAATAACTGGCCGCGACTCACTCCCGTTTGGACATTGAGAAATTAACGGTAGCTTTCCGTCTCGAGGTCTGTTTCCGCTGCCAGCAACGCGGACCTAAAATTAAGAAACTGCATCGAATCAACGCCTTTACCTGCCGAATGAGAACCGGCCATTTCCCACCTCCTTGCCAATAGCAATAATAATTTCTTTATCGCACTCGTGTGTATGTTGAAAAGAAATATTCTGGAACACGGTGAATCGCGACGTCAACTTTAATTCCAGAGTATGATTTACGCGGGAAATCCGTGGTGGTCGAAAACTCGAACAAAGGTACGAACGGTTGTTGCACTGAGCTCGCAACACAGGATATACAAGATTTATTACAGGATATACAAAAGCAAGAGTTACAGTGATAATGTGTGGCAGGAAAGCATGAAATTTAGAAACTCGGTGAATGGAAACGGACAAGCTGGCAAAATGCCCAAGCACTGTCCAACGAGGATCATTAGGGTAGAATTGAAGATTATAATGGAGTAAACTGCAAAGACGAGAAAGGCGGAAGAGAACACTATTTGACATTCCGTTGTCTTTGATCATCCAACAAAGAAACGTGGTTTTTACATCCAATTTACTATTTGGAAGTTTTTATTCAAGCAATTTACATGGTTACGAAAAGACGAGAAATTTCTTTCGTAAGTATCCAGTTCGATGGTTGACGGGGCTGATTAATTTAGATAAATTTTATGTGTATCCTGCGGCGAGTAATTTTGATGTTTTTGAAGTTTCTTCTGATCGTCGATGAAATGACAATTTAATTGTAGTTTTTTTCATGTTTTATCAATAGAATGGAAACGATTGAAGTCTAGCCATTCTCGTAATAACGGCAGACAAAGAGAGTAAAAAGAAGGTAGGGATTCGAGAACACGTTTCTTGGAATTGTTCGTGCGGAACGAGTATCCCAGTCCCGAAATCAGCCTCGTTACGAGATACGTGTACACGTGGGCCGGAGAAAAAGAAAGTGGAAACGGGTGAGGGAAGCAGGGAGACAGAGAGACAAAGACAGGAAGACAAAGTGATTGGCGCGAATACATGCAAAACGAGAGATAAAAAGAATTGAAGGAGTTGGTAATCGATACGCAAAGTTTTCTGAATTTTCTCAATAAGACTGGAAAGGAACTTATTTCATTTCCGGACGTTTGATCGTTAGTACTCGGTCTTCACGGTAAACTACTACACACAGAGACGTTCGATGTTCGTGAAAAGGAAAGAAAAAGATATCGAAAGGAGGTGAAAAACGGCAATCAGAGAAAGAGGGCATGTACATCTCTTTCTCGTGTAGCCTGCCGTTGTTTCCGATCGAGGCCGGTTCCGTATGCAAAAGATAGAGAACGAGCGCTACAATCTGATCGAAACTTTGAAAACGCAATTTTCTGAACGGCCGAGCAAACGGACATCGCGTTACACATCGATAGGAACGTCTACGATCTCCGAACTACGAACACAGTTTTTATAACGCATCTATACATCTACTTTCCACCCGCTTTGCTGCTATTCCTTTCTTTTCTCTATCGTACTACGGCTGACTCATACAATTAAAAATACACGTTTTTTTTCCCTCTCCTGATACGATGCCGATTTTTCTCGTCATTCCGATTCTATCCACGTTACATAATGATTATCGAGAATTCTAGAATAGTACGAAACTCAAACGGAATGCTCCAAAGTGGGATTAGTCTCTCGAGACAGCTGTGCAATTTACCACTCGTAAGTCTGGAATCGATACGATACAGTCTCTAGCCGACGTCGATCATTTAAACCGCCGAATTAGATCGACGATATCGGAAGCAAGCCTACGAATGGAGGCACGAAGCGTTGCGTTTCGTCTTATCAAAGTTCATCAACCCGGTGTTGTATTAGTTTCTCTCAGACTGGCGGCTTTAAACGCAGAGAGCAGCAGAGTATGGTGGTTCATTGAACCAGATCGGTTAATATGGGTCGTCGTAATTCTAGACCCGACATCTATTTTCCGGACCAAAGCCATCCATCAGATAATTCTGATGAGGCTATTGTTCGCCCAGCAGAAGATTTCATTCGTTACGTAACATTAACCTATTCCAATGGATCCACTGGACGTTCGCCTCGAGAGAAACTCGATCTATTTTTGTCTAACTACTCTTTACTCCGTCTTCGATAGGTCAACGACCTCACAGACTTTTTCTTTTTTTCTTTCTTTTTTTTTTAGCACGGACATCGTTTTAAATAATGTCTCGATCTCTTGGTTGCAGGTAAAGGTTATGCTAAAGGTGTCACCCTTAGCAGGAGAAAGTGGAAGCTTTTTTAACGCGGATAAAAGGAAGAAACAGGTGACGCTGGTCGACCCGACGGCTGGACAGTCCTCTTCAGCGGACGATCGAAGGCCAACCGTGGCAGCGCCGAAAATGTTTGCCTTCGACGCGATATTTACCGAGGAGGACTCTCAGGTACGCTCCGACGATTTCCATTTCGCTTCCCCTTTCTTTGATTTCCTCTACGAATCCCCGCGATAATTCACGAAACAGTGATTTTTATCGCAGTCTTCCCCTCGGCAACCAATCGAGTTTCTTTAGAACGTAGAATTCGATGGCGCGGCAGGGATCTTTTCTCTATCGTTTCTCCGCGCGTATTCGGAGTTAGCACGGAGCTCCTGCGAAGATAAATAGGAAAAGAGTGGAATTCTGGAGGAAGTTAAAGAGGAGAGCAAGCGCACGGCGGTGCGCAGAGAAATTTGAACGTTGAAACGTCTACGTGCTCCGTCGTCGGCTCGCGCTCATTCCTTGAGACGCGCAGGGGACGTCCCTGCCGGGCGCATAACTAAACTAATTTCCCGACCTCTAAACTCCACCTCCCGACAGGAAAATCTAACCTCGTCCGACCTCTCTCCTACCCGCGTGAACCCTCGGGCAAACGTTGCTTCTTGCTCGTGACTTCTCATTCCTCGACGCCACGAGAAGCGCCACGAGGTTGCGTCAAACTCTGATAGTCGTGATTATTTTCGAATTTTCGCGTTCCCTGCTGTCTTTCACACACATACACACACCATCCCGATTTTTCTTTCAGCTTTCTTATCTCCGTTTCTCGTCATTCTTTCGCGACGAACGATATCTTTCTGCGAATACAAAATTCTGGCAATGATAGATCTTTGATTCTTGACAATTGCAGCTCAAATAAATGGAAAAATATCATCAGATCGATCAGCGTCTCCCTTTTGGCCCGAAGATAACTCAATTCTTTTTCTCGCATCTTCTCGTTGCAAATTTTATTGCCATGACATTGACGAATGACACCGCCGTGGCGAATGTCATCGAGGGCGCGCGACGCGCGATATAATATCACGAGATGCATGCGTGCAGCTGAGTAACGTGTACGTGTATATACATGCACCGAGATATTTCGATGCTCTCTAGGGACATTATCGAGCGTCGGATTCAAATGAACCTGGAGCTGCTCGGTTTTCCCGGCGATCCCCCTCGTCAGTCGAGAATCTCTCTCTCTCTCTCTCTCTCTCTCTCTCTCTCTCTTTCTAGCCGAGAATATCTTTCTCTTCCGCCGTAACCTCTCTATCCTGCGCCGCGGTTGCTGTGCCAATCCTCTCCAGGGACTAGCCCTTCGTTCCCCGCCACTAGCGTGTTCCTCTGGTTCTTTGACGTCACTCACACCCCTATCAACCACTGTTTAGAAGAACCATGCAAAGCAATCGATTGATTCGATCAAATATCCACGTCGATCGTGACGATTGTCATCCAAAGTCACAATAGCTCTTCATTCTCCCTTTTATACCTTTCCCTTTTTTTCGTTTCTTTTTCTTTTTTTTCCCCATTCTTTTTCGTTTTCCCTTTTGATTCTTTCGGTTCTTCATCGCGAACGTCGCGGTTCGAGCGCGTTCTTTCAAACAGTAGCCAAACTTCGAAGTCGAGAGAGTCACAGAGAGAAAATTCGTAGAGAGAATGCGTGTTGCAATCGTCCTAGGGGACGATTCGTCCTTTTCGATGACCAACCGTCAAACGCAGGGCCGTGTGAATATTTTAGATTGGACGTGGCGCGACGCGGTGCCGACCAATCCCGATTCCAAAGTGATTCATCTTTAACTAGTCCCTTCTCTCTTCCTCTCTCACCCCCGCCCCTTTCATCTTTTTCACTTGTCTGTCCCTTCCGATAGAACGAGATTTCAAACAGCGGACCAATTTTCATATTATATCGCGCAGTCGGCAAAGTTGGATTTTTCTTCGATTTGACGGAACGAACTCGATTGGTGCCCCGGTTGATTGACAAGCTCGTCTCGTTAGTGTGTTGTAATTGGTCGACAACGCGACCGCCTTTAAAAACGTGAATCTCGTCGGCTGGAATTACACACACGGGAAATGTAATCCAGTCCCGTCCGCAATTCCCGTCGACCGATAATCTTCGGCCAGTGGATACCTTTGCTATCTGAGTCCGCAAATACGCGAACCACGAACGCCCAACCACTGTGTGGAGATGCGTCCCAATATGACGCGCAAACAGACCGCGCCAGCTTGATTATGGGTCAGTCGTAAATTAACATCGTCGATGGAAGCTATTGGTCGTTTAATGGCATTTCTGTCCCCCTTCGTACGGTTGCAGAACGCGTGAAATCTGTTTTACACGAAGAGAGACCTTCGTTACGTTGTAAATTCATAGAATACTTATTTCAAAAATAACTGTGTTTCGACAAAAATGGTCATTAGACGAAAATGAGAATTTAACGTGTTCTATAAATGTCACGCTAATTTCGAATCTTTTTAAAGAAACGACGTTTGCGTGGAATGAAAAAAATATATGGACAAAGAAAAGAGAAAACTTCAGGGAAAGTTGATATCGCGAGAAAAAAACACGAGGAAAAAGTGCGTTATTCAAATTGGGCGTCAAGCAAATTCGTAATATCGGTGGCTGTCACAGCCATTCATCTTTACGAGTTGCGGTTATTACGTAAGAATAGACGCGTACGGGTTACAATCACCGGGGTAGTTTCATGCTCGCTCTAAGTTTATTTTCGTGAAACCGGCACCAAGAAAAAATTGTCACAGCCATTCATCTTTACGAGTTGCGGTTATTACGTAAGAATAGACGCGTACGGGTTACAATCACCGGGGTAGTTTCATGCTCGCTCTAAGTTTATTTTCGTGAAACCGGCACCAAGAAAAAAGGCGGTAAAGAAAAAACGTCGTTTCCAAGGGAAATGTCTTTGAAGTTCCAATTTGTTCGACGTTCCTTCCTGCGTGGCTTGGTTCAACATGTCGTTACGTGACACATACTCGGATAGTGTCGCTTGCAGAATCGGCAATTTGTCAAGCATAGTACTCGAAGCTTGCGAATCGTGTTCCGTTCACAACGTAAATATTCTACGACGCACAATTTTTGAAAAGANAAAAAAGGCGGTAAAGAAAAAACGTCGTTTCCAAGGGAAATGTCTTTGAAGTTCCAATTTGTTCGACGTTCCTTCCTGCGTGGCTTGGTTCAACATGTCGTTACGTGACACATACTCGGATAGTGTCGCTTGCAGAATCGGCAATTTGTCAAGCATAGTACTCGAAGCTTGCGAATCGTGTTCCGTTCACAACGTAAATATTCTACGACGCACAATTTTTGAAAAGAAACTAGATTTCGAGTCGATTAGGCAATAAAGAATAGGGATTGAAAAATACTATTTCATTGCTAGTTCTTTTTTTCGACAGTTGATGCGGCAACATCGTGGTCCAAATAACGAACATATTTTAAGCAGATTTTAAAACATTTTCAACAAAATATTTTAATTGTTAAATTAAAACTGTGACGAGAAGAACTATTGACGTATTGCACAAAACTGTAGAAGATGAAAAAAGAAAAAAAATTTAATTGAGGTGAACAAAGATTTTAAAACATTTTCAACAAAATATTTTAATTGTTAAATTAAAACTGTGACGAGAAGAACTATTGACGTATTGCACAAAACTGTAGAAGATGAAAAAAGAAAAAAAATTTAATTGAGGTGAACAACAGCAATAAAAGATATTAGCAAGGAAAAACCAAATAGGTATGTAGTGTTGCCTGTACATATACGTTATTTATATATTTATATACATTATTATGAATATTTGAGCAGAATAGATCGCACTTTTCCATGAAAGCAATAAAAGATATTAGCAAGGAAAAACCAAATAGGTATGTAGTGTTGCCTGTACATATACGTTATTTATATATTTATATACATTATTATGAATATTTGAGCAGAATAGATCGCACTTTTCCATGATACGAAGTTGTCTCGATTCATGGCTCCAGTGACTCTCACGCTCAGAGTCGTTATCTGTCAGTGGAATAATCTTTGAGGCTAACCTCACTTAAGCTTAACTCGGTCAGAATACTTATCTACGGATATAACTACCAATAGAGACGGAAAGGCTGTCAATCTCAGGTGTCTCGGCAACGTGGAGGAAAAGTGTGCTCGAAACCGAGCACGCTCACGGATCTGTTCGGTGTGCAAATGAAACCTGACCAAATTAATTGAACATCCATCTCAATTAGTGGCTCCGTAGGTGAATACACGCCAGAGCTGGACGCATCCCCGTTCGAGATCTTATGTTTGTGTATACCGCATATATCGACACTGGCCGCCGACAATTCTATCCCTGCGAACGATCCAGCAGAACAATGCATCCTGGACAGAATAATTCACTGGGACCATTATGGTCGGTCCGGGACAAGAGCTTTATTATTGACTTACGACTAATAGTCACGCTGTGGATTACGCGCGTGTGTACGGTTTGGTACGCGCTTGCGTACATTCCAGCTTTCTCTTACCGACTAGCTAGCAGTTGTCGATTCTCTCTCCCTCTCTCTCTCTCTCTCTCTCTCGTCTACATTTTATTTTATCTGTCTGTATAAACAATTCCCTTCTCTCACAATCTGGATTCGATCTATTGCTCATTTGCCAGCGAATGCTAACTAAATGAACCGCATTAGAAACATCTGGAAATTCACGTGTTTCTTCCCTTTTCTCTGTACCCACGCAGATAGAATTAACTATTCGAAACGTATCGATGCCGGATTGTTATTAAATCGTTGAGCTGACGATGAGTTGTTATTAAAGAATACGTCGACACTTCTACACCGCTTTTTTCTAATTTGTCACCCCGTTTCGATTATGGAAATTACCGAAAAATTATATTCGATTCTTCTCTTACTTGGCAGAGAGATTAAAACGGAGCTGAGTGAATAAACATAATTCACGTAATTAAAGAATTCGTATTTTTAATGAAAATAGTTTAACCTATTATTTCGTACGTACATATCATCGTTTATGACAACTGAGGTATATAAAACGTCCGACAAATCAATAAATTTGTTCCACGTGCTTTCACTCGTTTTTTTTTATTTTTGTATTTCCCCCTCCCCTTTTTTTGCTTTTTTTTAAATATATAGCTGATCGATCCACAAAACAAATGCATCGTGTTCCTGTTCATCACTGGTCGCGTCACAGTCAGGCCTATCATTATTCCTAGACTCGCGCATAGCCAGCATGTTATATCCATGCGTCCATCATCCATTCCGTCTATGACGTTTCCTCTTTGAAAATGTATTATCATGTAATTGATACACACTTGGACGATGTTAGAAAAATGCAATCGACCCTCGATCGTCCCGATTGCGGTCCAGTGAGTAAGCAGCCGCCGAATAGGGATTGATAGTGACGTTCTAACGGCAGAGGAGCCATGCTAATCTGTAAACCAATCATACGGGTCTATGGAACGGATCCACCCGGATTGGTCGCATCTATATTCCTTGTTCTGCCTCGTGTCTGGATCCGTCAGGCCGGACCTTCGCATAGTCCATCCGTACGACACATTTCCATATTACAGTAAGATTAATTCGGGCCACGAGCTGGGCTTCGGCAATCACTGATGAAGTTTGGCAGGTGTCTGACACGCGTCAGCCATCCCAAAAGCGAGCCATCACTCTCTCGGAGATCGTGAATTCCGGTCAGATACATGCTCCCTGATTCGTCGCTTCGTTCCTATATTCTCCAATTTGGAAATCGTTAGGAAGTCACGGGACAGAAAAGCAATTTTTTTTTTTTTTTTAATTTATTCGAAAAACGCAATTTTCCAAATAGTCCTGGTGAAACTCTTTTAATTATTTTTAACAACCATTGTTTCAAGCGTTCGAAAAAGAGAACACGAGTTAGGCTGGCCAGCGAAATCGGGAAAGAGTTGGGAACGAAACGCGGATAGGGTTACTAACGATTTCGATTCAGCATCGATGAAACCGAGCGTTGGATTTCCCGAATGCTTTTTTGATCCGACCAGTCGCCGGTATTCGTACACGCTTCGTTGTTGCTTTTTGGAATAGCCTGACGCACGAGGGTGTTGTCTCGCTTGCTCCCCAGACGCCAATGACGCCAATTTCCCGTGTAAATCGCGACATATGTCACCAAATACCGAGGTCGCTCACGCATTTTCCGTGTTCTGCGTTTTCACAAGTTCATAGATTGATCTTACTGCGATATGAATACGCGTCGGATAAAAAGTTCTTTCGCCATTATCCCGAGGAAGGGAATGCACGCGTTACCCGGAGTGTCTCTCGTGTACGAATCGAAAATATCGCGTTATCGGAACTGTAATAGCAAAAGGCCAGCAAAGACTGATCGTCAAGCACTCTACACTGTACGCGTGCTTTCTCCATTTCCACGAGCGATTTCTTCCGATTTTCGGAATAGCTTCCACACGAGAATGCACCGTTTCGATCTGTAGAACATTGCGTCGACGTTCTACTTGAATATTCTACGAGTGCATCGAGCAACCCTATCGATGAATCGAACCAGTCGACTGGCATCGAATATTTTCGTCGACGATCGACCAGTCCGATCCAATCGGAATTTATTTATAAGCGAATAAGTCGCCGAATTGAATCACGGTGCGGTGAACAAAAACCGGATGTCACGCATATGGCGACGCAATTTTCGGAATTATCGGCTCGTGAACGAACGCGAGCGTTCCGCGTGTGCATTGCGCGCGCGTCGTACGCATCGCCGCTCGTAGACATGTCGAAACGAGAGCGAAAATCACCCCTTCGGGTCTGTTTGTTTTTGATACGGTTTTCATTGAACGTTCCACGCGCCAGCTGCATCTACACGCAAATGGTAAACCGCCTACCTCTCCTCGAATAATACAAGTAACGGTTTCCACGGTGTACCGAGATTATAAAATCGGCCAAGTGTCAACCGGTCGTGTACAGCGTCACGTAATTGCACACGCGATTTCGTAATATAGTTTATTCTTGTAGACACTTTTAAATTCTAGATAGCCGTATATACTCTAGGAACTTGGAGATCGTATTTGTCCCGTACATGTAAGTCTTCATTTTCATAAAAACTTTGCTTTCTTTTGAAAACATTATTTTTGTTTGAAATTATCATTTCGATGCTTCTTTTCTATCTTGATTTTATAGTTATCTATGTTGCTAGTTTTCGTCGCTACAATGACGCAATTAATAAACGTTCATGCAATTAACCGATAGTAATTGTACTGATGGATATTATTCTAGGGACATTATTGGCAATTACAATTATAGGCTGATTCAACGTGATTTGCCGCTAGACAAATTAACTTCATCCATATCAAACTAATTTCGTCTATATCAATGGCCGATTCAACAAAGTTTACGAATCACCACGCATTTACGGTCGTTCCATGTAAATATACTTTTTCTTCTAATCCAAAGAAATTTCGTGAAATGTCAAGTTTAATATCGGATTTGCGATAAAAATAAACGAAAGCAAACGAAGTAATGGTGGTCACATAAGACTTTAAAAGAAACTCTAAGTAACGAGAAAAGCTCCGGGGTTTAAGAAAATAGAAGCAGCTGCGACATCTGTTCGACTCGTCACACTAGCGGCGATCGAGACATCTGGAAACTTGCGAATTAAGAAATTCGCGAAAGAGGGTCATTCGATTATTTCCAACCATTAAAAGGCTCCTCTCGCCTTTCTATACGGCGACACCCCATCGCAAACTCCTTTTTCCCGTAGCACCTTTTCCAACTTTCTTACACGAGTTTTACATTTCGCTGAGAAGGGTAGCGAAGAAGAGAGAAAAGAGAGAGCGAACGAAAGAGAAGCATAGCTGCAAGTTCGTTCTTGACGAAGACGAAGCTTGTCTTGGGCCACGAGCATCGACAACCAACCCCCCTTCCCTACTCCCTTCTCGACTCTTCTCCGTATCGTTGGTATTCCACGCGGCAGCGCCAATATTGCGTTACTAGAACGCGTCCTGCAAGTGGAATCGACGCAACGCAGGCTACCATGACACCGACTATCGTCGTTTGTAAGTCACACCATGATGCCTTTCTCTCTCCCTTTTAATTTACACCGCCGAAATTAATGTCCGCTTCATCCCCGGTTCGCTACTAATAGAGACGGCGGGCTTTCACATAGGTCGACTTCTTTCAATCGTTCGTTTGAGTATGCCGGGAAAGGAAACTTCTTTAAGCTTCGTGTCGTCACGTTGTTAACGTTCCACGTACAAATTTTATTTTCTGAAGCGTTGCCTGGATAAATGGCAAGCTTGATTTCCTTTTTCTTTAGCCAGAACATTCCATGGGAACTTTTCTACAGCGTGACTGGAACTATTGTACAGTTTACAAGTTCCCGGGAAAAGGAAAACCCGACGGAGAAACGTTTCGAAGGTATCTAGAAAAGAGTTACGTAATGACGAATTTGGTATTGTGATTATAGACATTTTTTTCATTTTTTTAAATATATTCAAATTCAATTCTTCTGGAGCGTGTTATTACATGAGAAGAATAAAATCGAACGGGCGGCGTAGTAGGGAGAAAGAATTTAAATTCAACGCATTATCAAACGTAGGAACAACGGTCGCCGAGGGAATGTTTTCCGCGCGGTGAAACGACGAGCCGACCCTTCGTTCCTCTCAATTCCAAGCGGGATCGCGGAATCAAGTGTTTGAGATTATGACGGAGGCTTCGGTCACGTATTTCATTAACCGTGATGCCGTAGGTTCCGCTATGCAGGCAAGCGCAGAGGGCGAGAGAGTGGCGGATCTCTCGAGGGTGCAGGTAGCCGCGAAATATGTTTACCTTGCGTTACATCCCCTGGGATGATCCCGTTATAATTATGAATGTCCTTGTTGTCCCGCGAATCTCTCCTTCGCCTCTTTCAATTTTCTTTCTCATTCTTTCCTCGTTAATCTCATCGGCGATTTTGACGTTTTCGTCGCGTTTACGTCGTTTCTACTTTTTTACATGCGCGAATCATTTTCACGATTAAAGCGGATAAATTCTGAAGATCGTATTTCCATCGATCGGAATTATTCTCCCCCGCGTTCGCAATCGAGGAGTATCGAGGAGATTCGTTCTCTGCAGAAAGAGTGTGCTTTGAAACGAGCAACGACAGATTGGAATTACCATATTGGAAGAGGGACTGGACTTCTTATTTCCGTTTTCTTTAGAGCAGAGGCAGGAAAAAACGCAGCCCGAAGGGTTTTTTTTATCTAAATCGCTCGCTTTTACGTTCCATGCAGTTCTTCTCTCGCGTTGTCCCCCTTGCAAAACTATCTCTACCATTTTCTCTCTCTCTCTCTCTTTTTTCTTCGCTCAAACTCTACCCTTGCCAGCGAGCTTTCATCTCCCCTTTCCCATTTCAGGCCTCGAGATTCATCCGATGATTCTCGTCCACGAAGATTTCAATCTTGTTTGGTCGAGGTATCGACACGTCCTCATCGTCCTCTCGATATTCCCAGCAAGCTGCTTCTCTTTCCTTCGTCATCTTTGCTCACACCCTTACTACGTCTCTAGCCGCCCCTTTCGGTCGCGAAACGTTTGTTAACCCTTACGAGAGTAAAAGAGAGAATGGTCGATGTCTATATCGATCGGTCAGAACGAATCGAGTACAGGCTCGAAGGAAATTTCCGGTTACTTCCGCAGGAAATTTGCGGAACTCCCAGAACGAGAGAGAGGCCCCTCTTTCATCGATTCGTAGTCTCTTTCCTTCCTATTTTTCTTTTCCTTCTCCTTCATTTTTTCGCAAGAATCGTTTACTTAGCTTCGCCGAAAGTGCAGACATGATACCGCGACCGCTCGCAAATCTCGCTCGTAACGAGAAACGGGCGCAGTCTGGCGAAAGATGGAGGAACTAAAAATCTGGCCGTTGTCGCGCTCTTTCTCGGCTCCAAAGAAGACTTTTCCAGTCTATGAATATATTAAAAGCAAACAAAGCCGCTCCTCCAGTAATCCTCGCGTACCTGTCTCTCTAGAAGCGCTGTCTTCACTCGGCGGACATAACGCTCGTCCCGTTTATTAAACCGTCCCGCAAACGCTTTCTTAAGCACTTTAAGTTAAGCTTCGTCGTTACCCTCGAAAGTCCCGGTTGGTGTCTCGTTCTCCTCTTCCCCTGTCGGACGAGCGGCGCAACCCCACCGCCCTGTCACGATGAGGAACAATTAAAATCGCGTCCATCGTGCTTGAAAGTGCCTTGCCTGTCGTCGTTAAATAACTTAACTCGAAACCAACTTAGGATAATCAAATTGATATCAATTATCGCCGTGCAAGTATAGAAAGAAAATGTTGGAACGCTAGTCTGAAGAAAAACAATATTTTCTTTCCTCTTTGTTTTACCATATGAATAATTTTATTTAAACTGTCTGCATAAATTTTGTCTTTTTTTTTTCTTCACGTAACATTTATTACATTTGTTTCAGACTGAGATCTGTTCAAGTGCTCTGACGGATGTCATCCACGCGGTTATCAATGGAACGGATGGTTGTCTATTTTGCTTTGGTCATGCGGGATTGGGTGAGTCCATGATATTCAAAATGTAAAATCTTTTCTCGCATTTATTTTGTTATCAATGTCTCTCGACCAAAGATACAAGAGAGCAACACGGATCAAATAAAAAGTTGGTTAAACATCTTTTGACAACATCTTTTGCCAAGTTTCCAACCACTCATTGTACGACGAAATTCGACGTCCCTGTAGACGCCATTGTCCATCTCTTGGACAAGACTCATCCCAGCAAAGCGTGTAAACAATTACATGAAATATGAATATCACGAGAAATTTCTGTTGTTGCTCCAGTTAAAACTGAACTGACTTTTTTATGCAACTTGTTTATAGGTATGATAGGAAACATCGCCACGCTATTCACTATCGAAAATTAAATGAAAACTGCACAACGAAGTATTTGTTCTGTGCAATTGCGTGTATATTCGAGTGTCGCACACGTGGGATACACTGGGTTAGAATCTTGCATTTTTGTAGAAACTTGAATTTCTTTCTCATTTACTTAATTAATTAAAGGGACTGCCTGATAGAAAGATCCAAGTACATATTGTCTTCAACCACGAATTAGCCATTCAGCGAATGAATCTGTCGCGACATCGATTTTTCATTTGCACGTCTTTGTCTCCGCGTTGCACCGCAGCGTCCATTTTCACCGGCAGTTTGTCGCTCGGTTTTCATCGTTCTCAAAGAAGCCAAGGGAAAGAGTGCTGTCGCGATGGGCGAGACGCGCGCGAGTTGTTTTACATTTTAAGTAGTGATATCGAGTTTGCATGCAAATGCATGATTATGCGAGGAAACCAACGGGAAGGAAGGTTTTCTCGGGTCGGCGAAAGAAGCGGTGGGGTGTGTGCAGGTCGGCGCAGAAAACGGACGAGGAAGAGAGCAAAGGGGCGAGAACGAGGAACGAAAAGGAGTCGAAAGGAAATGAGATAATGTATGCTACTGGGACACGAGCTTTCTCGCTGTCTCTCTTCTTCCTTTTCATTTTTCTCTCCTTCCCCCTCTCTTCTCTCTCTCTCTCTCTCTCTCTGCCTCCTTCGTTTCGTTTTCCACACCCCCTTCCACCTTTCGAATCTTAACGTACCGGAGATTATCTTTGCTTCATCTCAACGGAAATAACTTCTGAGCTGATGGATTTATGGCTGGCCTCGCGAAGAGACTGATTAAACCTCGCTCCTGAGTTTTACCGCTTGTGTATCCACTGACATTGCACTGCTCATCCAGTAGTAAACATCTCGATTTGAATTTATTTTATAAATTAATATTTAGTCTCGTTTCAGATGAAGAAACTTGTATCATCGATATAGGTAACGAGATACATGCTGGAAATATAAACACTTAGTTCTATCTTTTGATCGTTTATTGAATGTCCATTTCCCGAGTCTCCTTCCGGAATGGATCGTGAGTTCAAAGAAGCGAGTATTTGATGTTACCGAGTAATAATGTTTATCCAGGATTGAATAAATTGCAAATAATGTTTAGTATATAATGAATCATTCTCATTAACTTATTATTTCTATTTCAAAAATAACAGAAGAAGTATTTTATCTTTATGTTGTGCCTGAATTAAATAAATGATTTGTAAATCAATTTTTATTCGAGTTAATTCGTCGAAGTAAAATAACAAATAATCGCAGCACAAAGTCGAATTTAGTGAACAGAATTAAAAATTATTTGGGAAATTATTTATTTAGAAATAAATTTAAAGTACAAAATAAAATAAAAAATTACATTATTTGATAGCCAAGTAATAATTTAAGAAAATTGTTCTATTTTTCTTATTTAGATAAATTAAAATAAAATTATTTCAAAATAACATCAACCCAAATGAAACATATTATTTAAATAATTATTTTTCAAATATTTTATTCAAATAATACTCAAGCTTGTTTTTATGTGACATTCTACATTCCCGTGTAATGATGCAATTTGTTTCAACATATTGACTATTGACATCGCTATGACTATGAGGTTGTAGGATACACAAAATCGATATCGCGTTACTGAATCGTCATGAGAATTGTCATATGAACGTGATCATAAACTATGTTTATTTTTATACATGTGGTATCATACGTGCATTACAGCACAAATATCTTCGTGTAAAAGAGGCTGAATTGTCAGTTTTATAAAACACGTCGAGAATCATCGTGTGAATGTGACCATAAAATTTCGTGTATGATAGGACAATGCCGACTATGTTTCGATCTTGAATATTACACTTTGTGCCTAGCACAAACTTAACTAAACTAGCACAACATAAAATTACAGATCAAAGGTCACTGATTTAAGGTCATCCTTACTGATGTGGGACTAAATGCACTTGAATGATTTGGTTGCTGTTTATTAACTGATGTTTATGAAATCAGTAGCCTGATCGCAAGTGACTCTATGTTATCACGAATGAAGACTGTGACTTTGATTAACTGGATGATGAACTGATTGATTGAAAGCTTTGACTTTGGCTGGATACCAAAATAAGACAGACCACCTGAAGTTGAACTAACTGTAAGACTGACTAAGAGCTGCAATCTTGATTAATTGGATGTTGAACTAAGACTAACTGACTAAAGGCTGTGGCCTCGACTGATTGAAGACTAGTAGAAGACTGACTAACTAAAAAGTGAACTAATTGTAAGATTGATGGATTAAAGGCTGAACTAAGACTATTTTCCTCATTGGTATTTGTCGATTCTTCTCCAATGCATTCTTAGTCCGTAATGTCCCTGATGAGAGGACACAAGGTCGCGTAGTACTAAATAGTTTGACAACGGAATAGATTTTTCAAGATTCATCTGGATTTGGCTATCTCTCTATCTATCAATCATGATCGCGTCGTTCCCAGACTTCACGAGGCTTTTCAGAATATTAACTTCATAGTACAACGTCTGCAGAGTGATTTTATCTGAAGTCGTATTGAAACTAATTCTGTCAAACATTATATTTTCATCATACATGTATAATGAAAGTATCTCCGCTGAAAATATCTCCGCCTTATGCTCTCAGACACAGGTATCGCAATAAGTATATGAGATACATGTTTAGAAATTAAATGTAAACACTTAGTTCTGTCTTCATGTGCTGAATGCTTTATTTCCCAAGTCTTCTTTCGGAACAGATCTCGAATTTAGAAATTTCTTTTGAAAAAAAAGGGCACTAATATTTAGTGTTGCTGACTAACAAACTTATTATTATTTATACATCTATAAATAATAAATTTCACTAGACATAAAAATAAAAATTAACAATTTGAAATAAGGAATCATTTTCATGAATTTTATGTTATTTTTATTTTAAAAATAACATAACAAAACAAAAGTAACTTTGTCTTGTGTTTAAATAAATAAATAACCAAAATAATAAAAGTCAAATAAATGATTTGCATATCATTATCAATTAATCCAACGAAGTAAAATAACAAATAGTCGCAGCAGAAAGTGAAGTTTACTCAACAGAATCAGAAAATTATTCATAGAAACGAATTTAATATATTCATTGCCAATGTGATCGATCAGTAGTTACGTCGGTCTAGTGGACCAATCGATCATAAGCCAAATTTAAAAAGACTTTAGCATCAGATATATTGCCAATCAGTTGACAACGAATGTGTTAAAATACAAACTAAAATAAAAAATTATTTTATTTAATAGTTGAATAATGAAATAATTTCAAGAAAAACTATTTCTTGTCCAAATAAATTAAAATAGGATTATTTTAAAATAACATTAGAATTTTATATTATTTAAATTATTTTTTAAATATTTGCTTCTATTTATGTGATAACTTATACTCCAACGTCTATGATGCAATTTGTTTGTTTCAACGTTTTGGTTGTCGATATCGTACGAAAAGTATCGCTGGCGACTGAGATACATTCGGTATCCATCATACGTATATCGCGATATAAATATCTCTGTCTGTAAACAACATTAGATTTAAACACGTAAGCACGATCAATCGAATTTTCACATAATTCTCTAGCGATCGGATGAAATGTTTTGTGAAAGGAAAGAAAGATGCGTAGCGCAAGAAAGAAAGGAGTAGAACGGAGATGCAAGCGAAAGATAAGAGAGTCTATGAGGCGAGCGAATAAAGAAATGCGTGAAAGAGAAGAGTGGAAAGACGTGGAAGGAAGCCGGACGAACTTTCATCCCCTCGCGCCTCCGTCGAAGATACTTGAGGCAAGTCCGCGAGCAAACTGCTTTTGATCATCGCTACGACAACGCACTTTTCTCCCTTTCTCTTTCCATCTGTGTGTCATTCCTCTTCCCCTCTGTTCTCCCCTTTCTTTGTAGCCGGACTCCCCTAACTCTTTACTTCGCCTCTTNTATTATAGAATATTTAATTACATTAATTACATCAATAATAGAATCCGAACATGATATATGCTGCTAGAAATAAGAAAGTTCGAATTTACAAAGCATATTCACTTTTAATTTATAACTTTTGAGTATAAAGTTTGAAAGGATTTTATTATTAATATACTACCAATTTTCACATAAAAAAAAATTAAAAAACCATTTAAATAAAAAAATATAATTCTAACTAAAATTTTACTATTATAAAACGTTGCTCCATATTATAATCACCCACTTCACCATATTAAAAGTAATATGGAAGCATCGTATATTTAACAATATATAAAATCGCGGTGATGATGACAGATGAATCAGCGACATTTTTACTATTATAAAACGTTGCTCCATATTATAATCACCCACTTCACCATATTAAAAGTAATATGGAAGCATCGTATATTTAACAATATATAAAATCGCGGTGATGATGACAGATGAATCAGCGACAAACCATCTATTTACATATATTGTAGATACATAAGTATTAAAAGCAATATGTATTATATTATTATATAATTATAATATATATTATATATATTAAAAGCAATATAAATCTACATATATTATACATATATTTAAAAACAATATATGCAAAATTTCTCTGTTTACATAGAATCTGCGATTTACTAAAAAAAACTTTCCCACATTAGATGTCTTTTCGCTATTTATGATACATGTACTTTCGTTGAAAGAATTCGAATTATTCCTTTTCAACAACTTTTGTGGTTCTTCCACAAATAACAACATCGGTTGAAACCAACGCCGTCGCCATTCTCGATCACATTCACCCGTCGTTGGTGAAAGCTGCGGACTTGTAATGGTAACCGAATTAATCGGTTTCAATCTATTCCCGGTATAAATTAGATCGTCGCTGACGGGTCTCGTTACGCGTCGTAACTATGATGGAGCGTTTATCGTGCTCACGTTTCTCATGGTGTTCCGGTAAATAGTAAACAAATTAATTGTCGCCGACCGGCACCACAAATCAGGCGTCGCGATTGTTGCGTTCAACACCGATCTGCAGATTTGCAGTTGCACATCGGCGGTGGATTTTCAAAGGGTAACCATGCGAATCGATCCTCCCACGTGGTCGAACGAAAAGCAAGGAAAATCAATCGCGAGCTCCGTTGTTTGTTCCGTGGTCGCGATTTAATCAGGGTGACGTTTTCCATGGCTCTGCTTCTCATTCAAGTGAATCAGTCAAAGAACCGCTTTAACCGACGAATTTATGAATGATAACATGCACCAATATATTTATATTAGCGACAATATATTTTGAAAAGTAATCGATATGCGGATACTTGACGCGTGTGACGATGTTGAAAAATATGTAGCTATTGAATGATGTTATTGCTTAAATGAGAGAGTTTAAATAAATATGAATATCATTTTTAGAACTGGAAGAAAAGTGGAAGCTTCACATGAAAACTGTGAAGGATAACATTTATCTCAAAATGAAACTACATAATTGCTTTTAATTAGAATTTATTGGATTATACCTTAACAGAGTTTGGTCGACAATCTCGAAGTATTTGTCTACGTCGAACTTGGATTTTTCAAAATATTACTTCAATATTTTGTTCATAAATTTTGGAAGTACTTGGATTCATTAAGCGTATTGTTAAACATACAATTTAATGATTCAAACGTACATCATTTAAATATACAATTTAATTTTTTATCATTCACTTGTTAAACTGCAATTCGCAATTATGCATTATTTAATCTCTTACTATGCAAAATATGTTACGCTTTTAGTAAAAGTATAATAAGTAAGTTTTTAAATTTATCACCTACAAAATGAATATCAGAATATCATATGTTAATCGTAACTATTCTTCTATATTAGATAATATCCAACTATTGTACAACAGAGTTGGATAAAATACTATTTTAAATAGTAAATAATAAATAATTCTACTTATTTTAAGCTATGCGTACAATTTAAACGTTGACAATAAAATATTTTATTTGATTACTTGGTATACTAACTTTCCAAAATAGTATTTTGTTTGAAGAATATTGAAAAATATTAATTTATTTTATTTATTTTAAATGTTATTGATAATAAATAATGATTTACATTCACTATATTGTCCTCTAATCTCTCTTTATACTATTTATTGAAAATCGTAATACAACCGGATGATTTTTCTATGTATAAAAATGTAAATGCTAATTAAATGTAAGCACTATTTCCTTTTTAGATTATTTTTAGTAAAATATTACATAATTTCATAAATACTGCTGTTTCTGAGAGTTTTTTAAAACAATGTAAAAGAAAGAAATTTAACATTATTAGGAACCTTTTTTACCATTATTTACTACCATTATTTACAACTTGTTCTTATCTCAATATCGTTCAATATCTCGAGATAAAAATTTTAATATTTACGTTAAAAAACGAATCGAAAAAATCGCATTGCTTATGACTCAATAATTTAAGCAAGATTAAAATATTTTATTTTATGCTTTAGATTATTAAACTAAAATATTTTACTTTATATATTATTAAACTAAAATATTTTACTTTATGTTTTAAATTATTAAAATAAATTATATAATATGATTATCTTATTTTGTGATTTAAATTGTCAACATGAAAATATTTTATGTTCATTAAAATATTAAATTTTATTTAATATTACACCTACCACAACCCGGTCAAATAGCCGTTTTTAGATTTTCGTTCAAATTTTTATATATACATTGTTATTATATCGTGATTTAACTTTACGACTTTTTTTATTATATAATGAATAATATATAATGAATTTTTCAATATTCATTGTTTCTTTTTTTTTTTTTTCTTTTTTTGGGAAATATGATGTAGCTTGCAGTCATTTAACCGGTTGAAGAATATAACGTTATTTTCTCGGAAGATCCAAATCTAAATGTACGCAATAGCTATAAGTGTAAGTCAATCTCTAAATAAAGCATAATTTTGACTGAAAGCAGAATCAGTCTTTGATCTGAAGAAGTCGCAATGAGATGACGATAAATGATGAATACGTGGAAAAAGTGTGCTTTGTTTTACTTATAAATGCAGACCTCGAAATTAGAAGAAAGAGTACAATTTTGCAATTCTAAAAGGATAGATCTAACAATAGGTGTAAATTTACAGAGTATATGCTGAATAACCCAGATAAATTTGGCATTAAATTTTAGTTAACTACTAACGTAATCAACAAATACATCATAAACGGGTTTCCATATTTGAGAAAAGATAAAGAAAAGAATCTTCAATTTCTCTTGGAAAATTTGTTGTTCTCAAATTAATAGAACCATTCACAGGCTGAATATTGAAAGAAATATAATCACAATCATTTTTTTACAAGCGTATCATTAGCCACAAAATTGTTAGCGATAAAAACCACTGTGGTTGAAGCTATTCGTTCTAATAAAGGGAAATCGCTAAAACTTGCCAAACAAAAGACATTTATACTAGGCTATAATATATAAGACTGATAATTCTACAATATATAAATGTAAATCGAAAAAAAGGGTATTTGTTTTGAGTTCAATGCATGAATCTATAACAATTGAAAAGAATGATTTGAAAAAAACAATTAGGTTTTATATATAGTACCAAGTTCGGTATAGATATGACCGATCAAATGGCTAGAAAATATAATGTAAAATCAAAGTCTTGGAAATGATCTCTGCAAATCTTTTTCAATATCCTAAATATAGCCGCAATAAATGCGTGTATAAAGAAACGACTGAAGAAAAAATTTCGAGCCAAGCATTTTTACTTGAATTAGCAGAATAACTTGCCCTTGAATTACAAGAGATAAACCAAAAAGAAATATAGAATAAAATAGCAAATATATATAGAGTTCCATGCGTATGGAAAATTTGTCAAATAAGACATTGTAAGCATAATAAAACTAATAAAATATGTATATAATAAATGTCAATTAATAAAATATGTATTGTAGAGAACAATAAAACTAATAAAATATAAGTGACAAATGTCGAGAACCCTATAATTTGCAAAAAAATGCGGCAAGCAAGAATGAGATATGTATTTACTTTGAAAAGAAGGAAACTGCCTCACATTTCTCTTTCATTTTTCGCTCATGTTTATAAATAGGATTAAATTGCCTGATCAATTGTAGCTCGTTCAATAGTTGTAACTCTAAATTTAAAGAGAACATCTATATGCTAAAGCAGATTTATCATCAAATATTAATTATTTTCATAATTAATTTGTTCCTGTTCATATCAGGAACAAATTTGTTAGTCTGCAAGTACTATCTACAATATTTAAGAACTACAACTTCACCCCTGTCTCGTATGCCACCATATGCTTATGTTTATATCTGCTATCTCGAATCATTGAATGAACTGCAGTAATGTCGACTTTTTTTCTACACATAGCTATATTCGAAACGAAGCTCTCCAATGTTCTTTTAACATTGTGACATAATATTATAATATATAACAATATTTTTTCTTTTTTTAATTTATTGTATATTATTGGGATTTATTTAGTAATAAATATTATTGAAAATTCTACTCGTTAATAAAAATTTCGAACATTTACGTATGTGATTCGAGTTTTATTTCATTATTTCAGGCAAGTCACACACAATGCTGGGTACACCAGAGGCAGGACACACTCTAGGAGCGATTCCGTGTGCAATTGCCTGGCTTTTCCGTGGGATATCCGAACAACGACAAAGGACTGGTGCCAGATTTAGTGTCAGGGTCAGTTGTGTAGAATTGACCACTGGTCAACAGCAGCTCAGGGATCTTCTTGCGGCTCATGCTAACGGTAAGTAAATAGGTGTCTCCATACGAGCCGGTACTAATGTATAGGATATAGCTACAGAATAGAGTTAGGAGTTAATCGATTAAATTTTTTAGTACAATCGGCTGATTAATGCTTGACAACTAATGAAATTAATCGTTCAAAGATCGACAATTGATTTAATCGATAAAATTAATCGTCAAAAAATTAAAAGAAATTAATCGTTGAAAAATTAGCGATTTATTTAATCGATTAGTAGTGTTAATCATTAATTATGAATTGTTAGTTGTTACATTGAATTTGTTCATAATTTCATATAAATCAAAGGTATATTTTAAATTTGTAAAAAAAAAATTTTGATTCTTTAAGATTAAGATATTTAATCGGAGTAAAAGATATTCCTGATTTATACTGTCTAGAGCGACCTATATTTTTAGCTGCAAGTCTAATTAACTTATTTCGAAATCCTTTNGTCGCTCAGGAATTGCGAGAGAATTTTCATTCGATTACCGTTAACGTTACATATCATTCTTTGTACCGGTTACAAATACAATGATCGTTTCATTTGCAAATGCACCAGAAGTGGAACTGATACTTTACCCCCGTTGAGTTCGCAGGCGGCGTTTCTATCGTACGAATTATTTGTTAATATCCATTTGTTCGCTGGCTGACCGAAACGATCGATAGAATAATCTCGAAGCCGCATGTTTGTATTTCAATATGTACGAAAAAGTATACATATATGTAGGATCGATAGAGGAGTTGGAGGTGTAACCAGTGATGCATTTGCGGTCGAAAACACTTCCGCTTCTACTCATACTTCCTTTTCCGCATGTTTGTATTTCAATATGTACGAAAAAGTATACATATATGTAGGATCGATAGAGGAGTTGGAGGTGTAACCAGTGATGCATTTGCGGTCGAAAACACTTCCGCTTCTACTCATACTTCCTTTCGAAACATGTATCGTAGGTTACCAATTATCTATTTTATCCACCGAGTCATATTAGTTTGCTCAAATTATTCGAAGAATATTACCTAACTCGGTAGATTAATTAAATCGGTTGTGTATTCTTTCCACGAACACGGTTCATCCCCTAATTTTTCATGTCGAAACAGATTCGTGGATTCATCAATTGTCAACGTTGTATTTGTCACAAAGTTGCCTTCTGTTTCTTTGGGGTGCTCGGGACAAATCGTTTACTGAAGATGGCAACTTTTATGAAGGGGATACGAAGCGGGATCTACCGTGCGGTTGGCAATTAAAGAAAACCATCGTCGTCTTACGTACCGGCTGGCTTTCCTACAAATGTTAGCGAGCAATGGCCTGTACTCCGGCCCTCTGTTCTGCGTTCAAGCAGAAATTGGAGATCGTTCCGTTAATGACAGCTTTCCTCACTTCGTCACTTGAAAGTTTAATGACGCGAGGTTTCGCGCACTTTAGTCTAGAAAATAAATTGTTGGTTTATGCCGGCACTAATTTTTCGTATACAATCATGAAAATCGAACATTCCGCGATCGGACGATTTTAACATCCCGATCTGGTCTCTTTAAATTTCTTCTTTAATTCGAGAATTCGAAATAGGGGCATCGTTCGTTAAATTTATTAGCATTTTTATTAATTCACGATTGCTCGCGATAAAATTGAAAAAACGTAAAATTAATTAAGAAATATTTTTTGAAGTAGTAGAATAAAAAAGACGTATAGACATACGTGATGTAGAAGCTACACGGATCGAATCAGGAAACGAGAGCAAGGAAATATCTTAGAATTTGAATGAAGCAATTATAGCTAGTATGAGGAAACAAAAGAACAACCACCTTATGAAAGAATAACATGAAGTTAATTCTAACTCCGCGGAACATTGCGAGCTCGCGAGGCTGCATAACGTCTCTATTATTCCATTTTCTCTTTTTTTCAAGATTTCATTCGATATGCCAAGGTTTGCCGAGCGTATACAAAATTCTCGAAGGCAACGAAGTACGATGGAACGTAGTTTTCTATGTTTATTTCATTAGGAAATTCGATTTCCCATGAAAATGAAAATGCTCCTTCAACTTTTTGCTCACATTCAGCGATTGTTGCGATTGGTGGCATTCGCAATCATAAGAATCGTATAAAACCATTGAGGAAGGAGAACAAGTAACAAGTTCCGCAAATATTAAATTAAAGGCAGTTCGAATTAAAAGTACCCAGGCAATTTATTCCCGGTGTATAAATAAAGTTAACGACTAAATGAGCATTCCCGTGCTTATTACGGTGAGAAATGATTTATAGAAAACTTTCCCCGAGCATCTCCCCTTCTTTTTCTTTTCCTTCCTCCTTTCTCTCTCGGTCGGGAAAAATACGCGAAACGTGGCTGCGACGCGCGTCTCCCTGCGGATCGTCGAGTTATAGTCAAGAGAGAACCGACTTTCACGACCGACGAATATTCGCAGCCGCTTATTACGAGCTTTGCCCGTGGTTCCCTCTGGCTCTCTATCCAAGGTCTCCGCAACTTACGGCACTACTCACGGTGCTATACTACCTGAAGCGGTGCTATACGACCGCGTGGCCCTTCGCCTCTTGCTACCACACAGTTTCGTCCCCGCGAGACATCGTGAAGAAAACGAGCGAAATGAGGAGAACGACGCAGCGAACCGGTGGTCTTCGCGTCGTATAACTATTTCAGTGGACGTACACGATCGTGTAAAGCACGGAGTAACTGTCTTTTGCTATTTCTACTCTAGTCGCACTGACTAGACTGTTTCTACTTTAATACCAAGATCCAGATGTTCGTTAATTTTCTATCTTTTTTCTTCGTCGCGTTTCCCGTTTCGTGTTTTTTACGGCACAAATCGAGACGCATCCAGCATGAATACAAGGCAGAGCGGAAAATCGGTGTTACGAGTGAATAGAAATGCCAATGGCCGGCATTTCATCGCCGAACGAATTATAGGGAAAAGCTTGCCGCGTCAGACGCGAGTTATTATCGATCCCCTCGGAAACGAGTTACCGCTTCCGCCGTTTCCGATCCGCCACTGATACAACGACCGATGATTATCGAGCCCGCTCGAAAAAGAAGAAAAAAGAAAACAACGATGCCTGGAAGATTGAAGTTTCCTTTAATTTTTCATAGTGTTTAAAGCGGCGTTTTTTTTCTGTTTTTTTTTTCCCTCATCGAACGACTATTATAGTTCGATCGAATAGTTTCACCGTTTATCGTATTTTTTTAATTCCTTAATAGTTCGTCGTCCTATACTAAATTTTCAGACTTATTTTCCTGCTAAAAGTCAGGAAATGTTTCAAAGAGCGTACATACGGTGCATTTGAGAAAACAGTCTTCGAAGCTCGTTCGGGAAGTTGAAAACAGATTGTTTTCACTATCTACGAAGGGAGAGTCCACAGGAGGGTTGGAGGAACCGATTGGCCGAACGCTACTAGTATTCGAAACGCGTGGAAAAACGATTTGTTCGACTGCCTTGAACCCCACGGAAACAGAAAACAGTGGTGAGCGGATTGTACGCGTATCCATATTCCAGCGAGTTCTCGCGCAAGATGAGTGTTTTATTTCTACGGATTTCCAAGCTGCACAGTGTGCTTTCCATCGTTGCGAACCACCGACACGTGACGCAGATGCCGACAATATTACTTTCTCTTGTCCCTTTTATGGATATTGCCACGCCTCTGTCGCATTAATACGTCCAAGCAAGCATGCTTTTCTTAGTTTTGCTTTATTAGCCTTATGTAGCTTATACTCTGCGTTAGCTTCATATTTTATCTTTTGAAAAAAAGATTTTGGATGAAATAATTTTACGTCATATAATACTTTTCCACATCACGCTTGATAGAGTTTTAATTTTTGATTCGTATTACTTTGGAAAATCTTGTACATTTATGATCTTCGGATTAGTTAGAAAATAAATAAGTAGAAAATAAGAAGATACACATGGACAAACGACATAAAGACAATAAAACAGCAATAACGCGCTTTGCGTTCGTTTACGATGCCAAAAATGCCGACGTTCACGAGATAATAAAATGGTTAATTGGACGTTCAACAAACATTATCTAAATCTTATCATTCTGAAGATTTGTTTACGAGTACCGCTTCTGCTTGAATCCGCGGAGATCACGAGATTTGTCCAGTCAAGTGAGTGAGATTCCTTAACAAGAAGAAAGATCAGACTCTTTATGATGCTTGTTTCGAAGAATCGATAGGTACGATAATAACGACCGTTGTCTCCCGATGTTCCTTCGGTCTCGTCATTTCGGATCAAAAGCTTTTCTTAAGGCGCACACAATATGTTACTGGCGGGGCTGTATATAAAACATATTGGTTTGCAAGCTGATCAGATAGCGCGTGTTATTATGCAAACTTTGAAAACCTTTTCTCAAACGTGAAAGCACGATCGATAAAATTCTTCTCCCCTTCAGAAGGGGACGTTATTTAATTTTTGATTGATAATTGCGTTGGTTCTTGGATCTTTGTATCAAATTTATCGAGTATCTATCAATCAGTGTCGTAAGATCGGAATTTTCATCTCTCGAGAAGATACAGGTAAGATGAGAATACTTTTGAAAAAAAACTCCGTAGCAAGAAAGAGCAAAACAGAGTGTATAATATATCCACGACTCGACGAGGTAGCAACAACAGTGCTTTTACGCTGATCACTATTTATAACTCTGTTCCGCATTACGTTGATTATTCGCGTAAAGACCCATGGCTATGGCCGTGCACACCGCCAGTCACCGATAGTTATCCGTGATAACGCGTCGTGATATCTCTACGGCGCGTATCTCTCGGCGTTTTATCGACGTCATAATTCAGCGCGAGACGGTCCGCGGATATTTCGCGGCTGAGGCGGAGCCGATTTATACTATCTACCGTCCACCTGCATCATTGTGTCCCCCCCCCTTCTCTGGCCCTTCTTTTTTTCTGCTATAATATAGCACTGAGCATAGACCCTATAATCTAGCCAACCTTCCTTCTTCCTTTCTCATAACTTTGCATTTACTCACGTTTGCTCCTACGATAAATATATTTACAATACGGAAGATCACTTTCATTCTCACGGAATAACGTCATTCCGTTAATTCTACCAAGGGCGTATAAAAAGTCAATTTATTACGGTATTTATTACTTAAAAGAAATCGCAACGACACAATGTTGTTATTTATTGCTGATGAAGGTTTGCAGCGAGAATAACATAGGGATTGCGTGTAATGTGATTTGCGACCATTCTTTGTTCCCAGATTCCGAGCAGTCACCGGCTGTGTACTTGAGGGACGACCCACTGTTCGGCAGCCTGCAGCTGCAGCAGCACAGCGAGCTTCGTGCACCGACAGCGGAACGTGCCGCCTTCTATTTGGATGCGGCAGTCGCGGGCCGACAGCGAGAGGACGGAGACGCGCACATGCTCTACACTCTGCACGTTTATCAGTACAGTGTCGCTGGCAAGGGTGGAGGTGAGCCACTAAACATTTCCCTTCATCTACTGATACCCTTTCCTCCTTNCCACTAAACATTTCCCTTCATCTACTGATCCCCTTTCCTCCTTGTAGTTGCCGCTCGTAAACAACG
This sequence comes from Lepidotrigona ventralis hoosana, assembly GCA_002806875.1. Classification (NCBI taxonomy): domain Eukaryota; kingdom Metazoa; phylum Arthropoda; class Insecta; order Hymenoptera; family Apidae; genus Lepidotrigona; species Lepidotrigona ventralis. The sequence goes on along the minus strand of NIPQ01089403.1, from coordinate 689 downwards.
TTTGTCATTGAGCTGCGTAAACTGGAAACGCAACCTCGGCCTCGAGTGGCTTCCGTTCACGAACGATGGCTTTCCACCGACTTCGCGAAATTACTCCCATTGTTACTCGTAGCGAGTTCTTGAAACCCGATAACGCAATTTACTCGAGTACCGTTTTTGCATCGCGTATGAATTTTCCGAGTACGATGACGCAAGAATTCAAATCGTACGTTACGTGTTAAATGGTCGCTTATGTCGATCTTCAGTTTCTAGAAACTGACTTCGTAAATCTGGGGGAAGCTTTCGATATTATGTATTTAAAATAAACGAATATGTCGATAGCTCTCTTGCACTTGGCGAAGAAAAAAAATTGGTCGCTTATGTCGATCTTCAGTTTCTAGAAACTGACTTCGTAAATCTGGGGGAAGCTTTCGATATTATGTATTTAAAATAAACGAATATGTCGATAGCTCTCTTGCACTTGGCGAAGAAAAAAAACAAAGATATTCAGGAGTTTCTAAAATTACATTCACATCGATAATGATTAGATAAAATTTCAACCTGTGACCACAGTTAACGCAACTGTATTCGTAATCGATTCTCAACAAAGAACGAATGATATTTATACTTCTCGATATTTTTAATTGGCAGTTGCAGGAGGCAGAAGCAGACTCCATCTAATGGACTTGGGTAATTCGGATCGTGGCAAG
>NIPQ01089402.1:0-10190 GCA_002806875.1 Lepidotrigona ventralis hoosana | reverse complement strand
TTTAGGTAAGCACAGTTTAATTAACAAAAGCTGATGAGAAATAAAAAATTTTGCGGAATGCACGTAAAGTGACTGAAGTGACTTTATCAATCTAGCGTGTAAAAAGGATACATTATTAAAAAAAAAAAATATATATATATATATTTTTACTCTATAGAAATATAATCTGTAAGGCGTTAAACATCTGAATTCGAAATAACAAAACGAAAGATGAAACTTAATGCGTTTCCTTTTTTCTTCTTCTTCTTCTTCTTCTTCTTCCTACGCTGAATATATTTTTACGTTTCGTCAACGTTGGACATCTCGCGCGAAAATAAAATTTTTAAAAACAATTTTAGAACGTACAGGGGCGTGATTCACAAAAAGGATGAGCCGCACGTAGTGGTGGTTCCCACTCTGATGTGGGTTAAGGCTCTGGACATGATTCTCGATAAATTGCGCGTCTGCGGCGTCGATTTCAGCAAGGTGGCCGCTATTTCCGGATGCGCACAGGTAAAAAGAAAAAAAAAAAACAAGAGAATTGCGGCGTCGATTTCAGCAAGGGGGCCGCTATTTCCGGATGCGCACAGGTAAAAAGAAAAAAAAAAACAAGAGAAGAACGATTAAACACGAGAAACGTTGAAATACAAGCGTCGCCAATTCATAAATTACAATATTTGCAGTAAATCTGTCCCTCCGATTATTTCCACGTCAATTAAGCCTTGTTACAAAACGTTGTGTAACATTACCAAAGCCGTATATTTCGGACTACGAGAAAAAAAAAGAAAAAAAAAAGAGAAAAGAAAAAAAACACTTCTATGCAAAATATTCATATTATTTCTTGATTATCATTTAAAAGCTTCAACGACGGGCAAATCTGTTGTTTTTACTTAATTTAAAACGCAACAGCGTTTACCGATTTAGCTACACGAGAGAACTACACAGTCGATTAACATAAGATCAAGATATGACGACCTCTCGCTTATTCCTTTTTTATTTTTTTCCCTCATCCNAAAAAAAAAAGAGAAAAGAAAAAAAACACTTCTATGCAAAATATTCATATTATTTCTTGATTATCATTTAAAAGCTTCAACGACGGGCAAATCTGTTGTTTTTACTTAATTTAAAACGCAACAGCGTTTACCGATTTAGCTACACGAGAGAACTACACAGTCGATTAACATAAGATCAAGATATGACGACCTCTCGCTTATTCCTTTTTTATTTTTTTCCCTCATCCTTCGACGCAAACAAATGGTTTGCCCGCTCTTTCCTACGAATGCCCAGTGTTTAAAAATTAAGTCTGTAAAATTATTATTTTAACGATGCAGCCGTGGAAGGTTGTTTTTAAAGCGAAACATGCCTCGAGTAATCTCTTTCTTCACTTTACTTACAATGCATCGTGTGAAAAGAAAGTCGAGTATCGAATTGCCTCTGAGAATAAATAAATTTTTTTAAGTTTGACGCCTCGCTGTCGTTTCACAGTTTCGACTCGATGTGTGGGAAAAAAAAAAAAAAAAAAAAAAAATTNCAGCTTTCGAAAGCACGCAGATAATGTTATCTTCGCTCATTATTACATAGCAACATGGCACAGTTTACTGGGGCAAGGGAAGTAGAAATCAGTTGCAGCGATTGGACCCAGCGAAATTCTTGCACGAACAGCTGGTCACCTCGTTCTCGGTGACACCGTCACCTGTGTGGATGGATTCCAGCACCACCAAGGAATGTCACATGTTGGAAGAGATCGTGGGTGGCCCACAAGTATGCGTTTCCTTTTTTTGTTCCTTTCTTTCTTTCATAAATGACATTTGCAGCAGCATTTTGCATTACTTCGTCAGTGAAATGATTCCCATCTCGTTAATTTTGAAAACAGGCCCGAACACTATTTATAGATAGAGGCCATTGGACGTTTCGTTATCGTTCTGTGTTGAAACGAGCCTGAGAATGCACGTGATGTAGAAATCGATGCGTGCGTGTAGATTTCACGAAGATCGCGAAAGTATTTGAACAATTATTCATTGCAGCAACGAGGTGTGACACCGCGACGACGGTGTCAATAAAAATCGGCGAAATGTTCAATTAATCGTCGCGAAGGTCGTCGACTTTTTAATCGATCTAAAAATATCCAGGGAGGGGGGATTTTTAAAATCTTCTCGATTTTTTCTTTTTTTGTCGACTTCGTCAACGAACATCGAGGAACGCCGGCAAAGAGAAAGAGAAATATATATATATATATATATATATATATATATATATATATATATATTGGACAGANTTGGACAGATACGATCGCAGTGGCGAGACTTACGAAGTATGCAAATTGCGAATCAATTCTTTGACACGGATGAATATTCATGGGAGTCGCGCGGTTCGAGGATTCTTGAGGAATGGCACGCGTTCGGGAAACCTTTCGATCGAAAGCAGGAAGAATGCCGGTCCTAAATAAACAAGGCGAGAAGCTAAAAACAGAAAACGAAATAACAACAACGATAATGATAATATTGTATTGCGACGTCTGTTTGAAATACTTACTTAATTACTGTTTGAAATACTTTCAAATACTTTCGTGATCCATCGTGTGTACGCGGTTTGTTATTTCTAACGATCTTGCAGATGTCCAAAAAAAAAAAAAACTTGCCAACGTGCGCGAGTTTATAGCGCGCGAGTGGCGAGAAATCGGACTGATTCATAATTAATTGACAAACGATCATCGATTAATAACCAAGCCAATCAATTATCTCTCGTACCGATCATTATCGTGGTTGCAGAAATTGGCGGAGATAACGGGATCACGGGCGTACGAAAGGTTCTCGGGGCCTCAAATAGCGAAAATAGCACGCACCAGACCGGAAGCCTTCAGCAATACCGAGGTATAATCCACTAATCTACGAAAACGCACATCTGCCGGCTTCGTTGGCAAATTTTCGGGACGGCAAAATATCGATCTCGAGGTACACGCTCACGTATGACGTGATACAGAAGGATTTACATTGCAATTAACTACACATCTGCGATTTGACATTGTGTTGTGAGCTTCTGCCGTGGCTTTCGTAGATAGTCGCACGACTACTAACGTATTATACGTTGATAACGGATGATCATTCGCCTGTTTGAACTATTCCTTTTTAACAGATATATCGTCTAACTCGATGACATCTCTGTTTAGGTCGTTTAGTTTCTTACTGCGATTGTAAAGTGTAGGAAAATTGTTGCCAGAGAAACGCGCGCAAACACCACGAGTCTTACCAATTAGAATCAGCGTTGCTTGCTCAGAATATCTTTAAAAAGAAAAAAGACAGTGCACGTTTTAACATTTTGAAAATTCCTGTTTGCAGAGATGCTTAACATGATCAACCGTGGAGTACATTGACAAAAGTTTAGCTGTCTTACATATTTACTTATTTATTTTTTGCAATCGAATTGATCGCAGCGCCACGTGTACCACAAGTGGTACACGATGTGATAGCTACTCTAAACAAAAGAACTACTTATCGATTGATGATGTAATAAAAGATTGTGTTAATAGTCAAAATATCAAATGGCACAGAACGTGTTAACGTTGATATATCGTCTAATTCGATGACATCTCTGTTTAGGTCGTTTCTTACTGCGATTGTAAAGTGTAGGAAAATTGTTGCCAGAGAAACGCGCGCAAACACGAGTCTTGCAAATTAGAATCAGCGTTGCTTGCTCAGAATATCTTTGAAAAAAAAAAGAAAAAAAACAATGCACGTTTTAACATTTTGAAAATTCCTGTTTGCAGAGATGCTTAACATGATCAACCGTGGAGTACATTGACAAAAGTTAAGCTGTCAAACACTGTATATATTCGTCACTAATACGTTCATCACACGTTACGAGCTGTTTAAATAAGATTTTATATAGCTTTAAGTTTCTGACGCTGTTTTCAGAGGATCTCTTTGGTCAGCAGTTTTCTCGCTTCCTTGTTCCTGGGCGATTTCGCGCCGATCGATTGGTCCGATGGCTCCGGAATGAATCTGTTGAATATTCATACGAAAGATTGGGACGACGTGCTACTGGAGGTATGTAAATTGTCACAATTGATGGTTACTAGATTCCCTCTAGACAGATCTGAATTATGATACAATAAAACGGCGTATATTTCGTGTATTCACCGGCAGAAATATCCTCCTCCGTTCGATAATTTCGAACTCTAGCGTGACATTCATGCGAACCTGTTTCATTTCATTTCGTATGCTCGACATCAATGAAATGGCTGGAAAATCCGTAAATGTTCGGGAATTTAAATATCAAATAAAATCGAAATTCTTTCAAATTCGAGCACTCGTTATATATATATATATATATATATATATATATATATATATATATATAAAATTTTGTCAANTAATCTATTTCCTTGAACGTAGACATCATTCTTAAACCCACAGATAACGCTCTTTCAATATTTACCATCTGATCGTTTGTTTTATTCAGGCCTGCGGTCTCGGTTTACGAGAAAAACTCGGGAAACCAGTTTCCTCGAGCAGCGACATCGGCCCGATTTCGTCCTATTTCGTCGAGAGATTCGGCTTCGACGAGGCATGCCGCATAATTGCGTTCACAGGCGACAATCCAGGTTCTCTGATCGGTAAGCAAGCACGCGCCATTCGCGGTTTTCGGCGCCGATAATTTTTACACTATTTCACCTTTTGACGACAAGCTCACGAGACCAACGAACGAATCCTCATGAATATTCACGCAAATACATTTCCAACTGGCTTGCATGCTCGTAGACTTTCGCTCCCCATACGGAATGATTAATGATATTTTTCACGTGAACTATAATTTTAGTAGCCTACTGTTGAGGAGGGCTGTTCAACCAATTCACTGTGTTGCTTAATACTAATACTCAGTGCCATTATATTCGTAAATTCGAAATGTTAACCGATCCGTTTGAAAAACTCTTTCAAACGATCGAAATTAACGAAGTTGCAGCGCGCAGGAGCATTAAAAAAATTCAACTTTTATGGCCGCATTCTAACGCGCGATGCCGATTTAAAATCGATCCCTCGTTAAGAACGAGATTTTTGAGAAATCACGTTCTTGTGTCAGAATGCCCGTAAATGCAAATTTCCTCGGACCGGTTCTCTCTTTTTCTTTTTTTCTTTTTTTTTTCTAAGGTTTGCTATATACTATAAAATACTTTAACAAATCGCAACAAGCTTAATGGAGTGTGAAAATACGCTGTAATTCAATTTGAACAAGAATGCGTTTAAACATACACACTGTAAATATTGTTATGACTTTCTCAAGTTGTAAAAAAAAAAAAAAAGAAAATCTAGTGCCAGTTTAAATGTTGCCATAAGTCTAAGTGTTTAATTTTATTATCATGCCAGGAATGAGACTGAAAGAAGGAGACATTGCTTGTAGCTTGGGAACGAGCGACAACTTGTTTTTATGGTTGAAGAGGCCGAAAACTGTTCTGGAAGGGCACGTCTTTTGCAATCCTCTTGATGACGATGCTTACATGGCGTTGCTCTGGTAACTCCCTCCTCGAGTTCATTATTTTCTCGTTTCACTTGCAATCGCAAATTTTTAGCTTCAAGAATGGGTCCTTGACTCGCGAGAGAATACGCGACAGTGCGGCGCAGGGCTCTTGGCAGATCTTCAACGAGTTGCTGGAGAGCACACCGCGGGGTAACTTCGGGAATTTAGGCTTGTACTTCGACTCGCAAGAGATGTTGCCGTTCGTCATCGGCGATCATCGTTTCAACAAAGCGAACGACGAGATATCGCGTTACAGCTCGAAGGAGGTAGAAGTGAGAGCCCTGATCGAAGGGCAGTTTGTCGCGAAAAGAGCTCACGCCGAGGATTTTGGTTTCGTCATAGGTAAGAGGAAGAACAGAACATTGCCAAGTTAAATAATTATTCCTACATCATGCAATTAAATTTAATTTAACAAATTATTCGTAGGTCCAAATACGCGCATAATTGCGACCGGAGGTGCATCCGCAAACAAATCTATACTGCAAGTGCTCTCCGATGTTTTCAATTCACCAGTATACGCATTGGTAGTTATTTCTATCTTTCTACTTCGTGTTAGAAAAGTCTCTCTCAATAATTTGTCATTTCGTTTGACAGGAACTAGTTAATTCGGCTATGATAGGTGCAGCCTATCAAGCGAAGCACGCTTTATTCCGAAACGAATGCAATTTTGATGAAATAACAGGCTGTTTGGCGGAACCAACGCTCATGTGTCGCCCTTACGACGATGCAGAAGCAGTAAGCCTCTATAATATAAAAATAATTCATGAATTTATATTGCATCAAAAGACATTTGAGAAATATACATTTTTTTCTTTTTTTTTTTATACTTGCAGATATATAAATCAATGGTCGCACGCTACCGGAAAATCATAGAGAAAATTAAAAAATAAGACAAGTACAAAGTAACACGTGCATAATATAACAGTTAAATACAGAGGCCTTCTGTAATGCATAATCTAATCTAAAAATCTAAAATAATTATTGCATTTAGAGCATTTTATAGTACCGGTAATATTTATAGAGTTTTATTCTTGAAATTTTTTACAATACTTTTTTTATGCGATTTTTAGAGATCTGCTATTAAAATATTCGAGCAGCGAAACATTATTTCGATTTTAATAAATGAATCGGTGATATTAGAAATATTGAAATGAAATGGGAACTTTGACAAGTTATTAATAAGTCATTGAGATAGAAATAAAAATATCGTTTTGAATACTTTGCAAGTGCTGTTTCGATGATTTTTTAAAAAAAATAATCTAATTACAAGTTGCTAAATGCCTTACTGATAAAAGTACAAGATAACCTAAGTGCAATTTTTAAAATGCTAATAACTAAGCTTATAAGTAAAATAATTTTATATTTGTATATTTATAAATTTTATTACACTATATATATCATTAATTTATTAAATGCTAACTTATCACGATTATAGAACAAAAATTGAAAATAATAAAAAGAAATTTGACTTATTATTATAGATGTTTTATTTCTTTATAGAAGCTGCAACACTATTTGTTAATATAATATATAGACATTTCTCTTTAATTTTTTTGATAGTTAATTGATTATTACATAATAATATGAAAGTTTCAAAATATAATCAATTATATACTTTCCTGTTTTACTTTTTCCTACCACCTCTCTCCTTTGGTAGAAGATTAATTATATTACCAGATGTTAAATTATAATACGCAAGAGTATTGCTATCTTTAAAGAACATTCCCTGGAAAAACAAAATGAACAATCATTATATAAGAAAATCAAAATATTAAGAATTATTGAGTTTAATTATTTCATATAATACCTCGTATTGTAACTTCTGTTTGCCAGGAGGCATGCCAGTTTGTTCATGAATAAGAGCTTTCATCGTCGCCACAGTATCACTTACTTGCAAAGTAATATTCAACGTTTGTCCATTTAATTTCCATTCTGCTTTTTCCGTCATCATTGGTACAGCAATATTCAGCTGTACAGGACCCTGAAATAATAAAGTGTGTACTTTAGTACATATCCGTAATAATTTCTTAATAAATAGATCTTAATAATACCTTATTCCTAGCTAAGAACTGCTGTTCCGGTATCAGCGAATCTTCTGTTCGGAGTTTCTTAGTTTGAGGTTCTTCCTCCATAGGTTCAACAGTATGTTTCAATCCAATCTGCAAAAAAAAAAAAAAAAAAAAAAAAAAAAAAAAAAAAAAAAAAAAAAAAAAAAANCACTTTTGCTTGGAAGATACTTGACTTGGCGAATACTTACAGCAGAAGTCATTGGTGGCTGCATAGGTGGTGGTGTCGGCATAAACGGTGACATTGCTGGTGCTAGAAATTCGTAATATTAACTATATTCGGAATTCGGAACGCATAAATAAATTTTAATTTGATATAAAAAGTACTCACTCATTAGCGGTGGTGGTCGAATCGGAGGCATGGGAGCCATCATCATCATCGGTGCTTGTGGCATCATTGGCTGAGGAATACCCATAGTGGGCATGCTCATGGTAGGAGGTGGTGGTGGCTGCGTTGGTACAGGTACTGGTTTCGGAGCTGGTGGTTTAGGTGGTGCTTTTAACGTAGCTTGAGGCTTCGAAGCAGCCGCTGCCATGTGCGATAATTCAGCCGCGCGATTAGCAGGTTTTGGACCAATCTTTTCCTTCTCTTCATCGGGAAGAAGTCCTTTAACTTTATGTATCTGATGAATTTGTTCTTCCAGAGTGATATTTGCTCTAGCAGCCCTAGTTGCTGCTTCGACGCTTGACGTGTGACCATCCCACGTGACCTTGTCGTCCTTCTTTTTATCTTCTTCTCCAATTTTTTTACCGATGGCAGTTTCTTCGTCACCGACACCGAAAATATCGGTACGTCTTTCGGCAAGTTGTTTCAAGCTTGCTTCAATCGCCGTGCCAGGTGCAAATACTGTCTCCTGAGCCAACTTATCGAGATGTTTGTCTCTTTGTTCCACCCAACGTGGATCCAATAATCCAATTCGCATGTGTTCTTGAACTTTACTTGCGGGTATACGTTCTCCAGTGATTGGAGATATCAAATACTCATCAGGAGCAACAGGACGTGCAGTTTTGCTAGCTGAAAAAGAATATTTATTATAATTTTATTTATAATTCATGTTACATTTTTCTTCTCTTTTCTTACCGTGTTGTTTAGGATCGTATCCTTTCTTTACTACAACATTTCCAGGAGTGGGTGGCAAAGGTGGAGGTTGCATGTTATTACTATCACGTTTCGATTCTTTCGATTTATGACTATCGCCCGGAGGTGATACATCATCTTCATCACTCGAATCTTCTTCCATGTCTTGTACCTTACAAGATACAAATATGTTATTAATATAAAAATGTGTTGCTTCTTTTCATTTAAATACACGTGTAAAATATTTACTTGATTGTTATCTTTTGCACGATCTTTTTCACCTTCTGCACGACTTTGCATCTCATCCTCTCCTTCACTATCGATCTGCATTTCTACATCTTCGCCTTCTTCTATTCTTTCCTAAAAATTTAAAAAGTTATTATAAAAAAAATGCGGGTTGCAAATTTATTAAGGTACTTTCACTGTAACATGGAATCTCCTTCACTATCGATCTGCATTTCTACATCTTCGCCTTCTTCTATTCTTTCCTAAAAATTTAAAAAGTTATTATAAAAAAAATGCGGGTTGCAAATTTATTAAGGTACTTTCACTGTAACATGGATTTTATAGAGTTTTGTTACCTGCATGAGTACACGAGCACCGACTTCATCCGGCGTTGTCGGCGCTGGGAAATTACCAACTTCAAACTGTTGGTAATCAACAGTTTCGACTACAACGAAGTCATGCCAAATTTATAGAGTTTTGTTACCTGCATGAGTACACGAGCACCGACTTCATCCGGCGTTGTCGGCGCTGGGAAATTACCAACTTCAAACTGTTGGTAATCAACAGTTTCGACTACAACGAAGTCATGCCAATCAATTTGTGCATAAGCAACCCTTTCACGTTCCAATTCCTCTTCCTCTTTGCGTCTCTGAGCTTCTTGATACTTTAGCCATTCAGCACGATATTTAACTTGCTCTAAAATTTTATCCATATTAGAGGCTTCATCGCGCAGCCGTGGCAACAAATCTTTAGGTGGAATTAATACCTGTAAATTTATATTAATGTAAACGAAAAATTTAGGAAAAAAATCTAATTTAAAACAAAAATTTGTACTACCTTAGTATACTGTTCCAAAAGTTTTGTAAAATATTGAAACAAAGAATGTTGTGGACGTAAAAAATCAAATTGAAAGTTTCTTTGTTCTCTGTTCATTAGGTTGGTCAAAAATTGGCGACCATTACGAGCTACAAATTGTGCTGTTAATTTTACAATATCTCTAAAATTTAAAAAATTATATGTATCTTATAATACATATTATCCTACAATTATATGAAAAATGAATTTAATAAAGAGACGTACAAGTCTAAAGCTGAAATAGAAGGTGGATCAGCAATAAATTCAAATTCTGCCGGTGTATCTCTTGGAATAAATGGTTGTTCGACTTGTTTCAAAATTTCTTGCTGCTTTTGATGAGCAGCGAGAGTAACTGTTTTCCCAGGTCCTGATCCTATAGTAGGTTCTTGACCTTTACCTTCCTTAAATTCTTTCACTTTATGTTGATAATATGCATGGTACGGATCACCAAAATTCAAGAAATTAAACTTTGGATT